>CM031860.1:30925562-31108748 GCA_018697195.1 Certhia americana
AGACCCCCCTTTAATTTTAGGATAATAACAAGTCCAAGGGAAGTTTCCATTCTTTTTTTGGTTCCCTAGAAGACACCCCTGCCTTTCCAAACCAAGACATCTGCTTTTAGATAGAACAGCAAATTTCTAATTTCACACTTTGCAGATCGATATCCCTTCACAAAAATTATAATAATATAAATGTCTTCATTGTTCACTGTGGAATCCTCAGCAGCATAGCTTGGAGTACTATTAGTTAGGTTTCAAAGTTATTTTAACTTATTTTCTCTTACTTTTGAAAGGTAATTTCATAAAGGTAATCCAGAGCCCTTTCCCTTTGAACTAGGTTGTAGTGTATTATAAATACACACATACACATGCATGCACACACAGACACACACACACACAGACACATATATATATATATATATATATATTAGCATGTGTATATTTGAAGCACATGTTCTGGGAGGACTGTCAGGGAATTTTGGAAGATGTTCACTGCCTCTTGTTTATTAAACCTATAATTAGTGCAGAAGTGCTTGATTTCCCTGAATGTTATATGTGGCAAATCTGATTAAATGGTAGCTTATTACTCTTCATTGCCCACAGATAATTTCATACAGCATTTTGGCTGAAGAAAAGGCTATGCAAAACACAATATTTGGGATCAGGGGGAAGCCATCATTTGTTTGAGAGGAAAAAGAAAAGCGTCATACCCTTTCTAGCAGGACAATACCAAGTTCAGGGAAGAACAGGAGCTGGTAAGATGGATATGAGCTGGGGAGCTCAGATTCAGCAATGGCTGAACACTCTCACTGAAGGGGATCAACATCAGACTGAAAATAGGATCATCACTTGCATTAAGAATTAACAGAAGCATAAGGAGAAGGATGGGGCAGCAAAAGGAGACTACTGGAAGGCTGCAGTGCAGCAATGAGCAGAAAAAAGGAGGCATGATGAGAACACTGCTTCCTCAACTATTTTCAGTGAGGGTGGCTAAATATACATACCACATAAAAGAGTGGATGAAGAATGGTGAACTCTCTAGCTGAACTTCAAAAACCTATTGTGAGACCAAGGTTCTAGCTGTAACATGGAACTGAACATCTTCTTTTAGTAGGGAAGTGAAGTTTTTCAAACATTGCTGGTATGCAGTTGATAGATGAGGAATTACCAGTGCTAAGAATTCCTTGCTGTTGTCAACAATATTGCATTGCCTACTGGTGTGCTTTAAACTATAAAGTGCAGGCTTGAAAATCTACAGCAAAAAAAAATAACTGCATGTATTTCTTATGAATTATCCCATTTGTATGAGCTGCTAACTTGAGGTGATCAGTAGCATATGCAACAATGTTATCAGATAGAACAGAAATCATTGTAACAGAATCCAATGTGTTGCAAGAGACCTCTGGAGATCTTCCAGTTTCAATCTTCGATTCAAATAAAGTCAACTTGAAGGAAATTGCTCCATTCTCAGTCTAAGGATGGAGATTTTGCAGCCTTTCTAGGCAATCTTTGACAGTACTTCCCCAGAGTAAAAAAAAAGAAAAAAAAGTCTTGCTGCTTCTGCAGTTAACCTAAATTTCTCCATTCTTTGTATTTCTGAAAAGATTTATTAGCTCCCAAGTAAATAAATGAAAAGTTGTATCTGTTTTTTCACTAAATTACAGCTGCAGTATTTTTTGTTCATTTCCTTAAACTGACATCCCAACTAGAATGAAAACAGAGCAAAATTTGTCTAACTGCCTTTGAAGATGCCTTAGATATCTGCGGGCAGTCTTCACTAAGCTATGTGCCAGAAGGTGCCATTCTTCTGGCAGAGGTACAATCAAGTTACCTCAGGCACTTTGAAATACAGGAAATGAAGAGAGTTGCACCTTCATTCCCTAAGGACCCTCATCCAATATGCACCAACAGACTAAAAGAAATTTATTTGGAATTGCCTGATTAGGCAGAAAAAGGCCACCTTTTTCTGAACAGCCTTATTCAGGGATTTCAAACTACCCCACGCAGCCAGCCTCTTGTCATCCATGAACAGGCACAAGTACAGGCAGGTTTTGTGTAAGTAATTGTGCATATGTTGTTTTGTTCTGCTGGACAATAGATTGCCACTGTCAGTTGACTGTCAGTTAACATCAATCAACTCATTAGCAGCTCTTGACTTTCTCATCCAAGCTACTCACAAGGTCTGGTAAAAGAGTGCAGGCAGTCCTAGGCTAGCATTCCCCCTCAGGAAACCAGAATTGGATCCACAGAGTACTGTGCTGGTGAGGTGGTGAAGGCTGGAAGCAAGATTTAGATGAAGGCATGATTTGAGTTATCCCTGCAATCATGAAAACCAGTATTGAGGAGGAAGGCAATAGTATGAAATTGGGTTATTCTTACTGTGAAGGAGAAGGACTAGCACAATGTAAGGTAAACTACATTTGGGTACAACTCATCCAAAAAGTGGGGAAAAGGGGAATAAAGAAAACATGGGATTTTCCTAATCACCATTTGTACATCTTAGGACAGTGTTATGTATTTTCCTTGTGATACATTTTGAGTGTAGTCAAGAGTGTAGCTAAGAATATGAGTATCATATGCCTAGGATGATGCTGTACTCTGCTACAGCACATACCTGAGGAGGTATAGCCCATTTCTGGCATAGGTCTGCTGTAGATGAATTTTTAAATCTTTTTAAATTTTAGTTGAACAAAAAAAATATAATCATGAGATTACAGATACAGCTTCAAGACAACTCAGTTTCTTCCCCAATCCTTGAAAAGGTTTCTTACAAACCACACAGTTTTCTAAGAGATTTCCAAAACTACTGCAACCTCCACAGGAGGTTTCCCTGTATTCTAGAATTCAGTCTCTCTCCAGCCTTAAAACTGACAAATCCTTTAAAAGCAGACATATTTCTATTTATTGTAAGTCAGGTCCTAATCATGTTCCATCATTCTTTATTACTCTAATCATTTTCTAGAATCTTATCCAGGACACAAACTTTCAAAAGTCTTGTTATAAGACATAGGATGGTGCAAACTTAATGGGAAAGGTAGCTTCCCTTTCATAGCTTTCCCTTTCTTGTGATAAGGGAACCTGTTGTGCCAAGTCAAATGCCATTGCTAATGCATACACAGGGGAAACAGGGAAACACAGAGAAAAGCTGCCAGCCTATCTTGGATAAATCCAACAATTACTTTTTGGACTCCTCTTTCCCAGCAGTGGGATCTTGTGCTGTAAAAACAATCAAAGTAAAATCTAGCTGAGATTAATCTTGCTGACTCAAAATCATGTCCAAGAATAGGTTCCATTTGAGACACAATGTATTGTTCTCACAGAATTACCCATGGGAATCCACTTATTTTCTATTGCTTCATTTTAATTTCTCACATGCAAACTATAAATTTCATATTAGGACAGAATGGTCCCTCTCTTATCTGCTTCACTCCCCAGACATTTGATATCAGAAACTAAACTCAGCCTTTAATAGGAGAGAGTGAATAATAGAATTCATTAGGCTTTATTGCTGTTGTAAACTGTCCTGTGGTGCACAAACTATCCTTTTATTACTTTCTTGATTACAACAAAATTGCACTTGCCTGCTGCATCAAAGTTAATGACCCAAGAGTACAAATGGAGTTGCTAGCAGCTAATAAAAGTGTTATTAAGGAAGGTATGCAATTAAATAGCTTCAAATAATGTGTTTGTCTTACTGAAAAAAATGTATTCTGCCATCTACAATGCACTTCCATCATGAGAAGAACTGTAGAAGTTGTGTAGTGATGCATCTTCTTAGCAATAGAATTGGCTGATACAAACCATGATTCAGAAGACAAAGAACAACACTTTTAAAATCAAATGTGTCAGATGGAGCAATGATATACAGGCCTGAAAAATATGGATACTAGTTCCTAAAACCACATTATGGATCCAAATTTGAACATGTAATTTATAAGCAACTTCAGAATAGAATACTGAAAAAGTTGGTTATGGGCTTAGAAACCATGAAAAGTATGCAGTGTTGTAGGGAAATAAATAGAAAAATAAATGCAACATATTAGTCTATATGGCCTGACCTAGACATATGGTGCTGGTTTATGACTGGAGTATGTCCCAGCAACAAGATAAAACAATAAAACCAAGAGAAATGTCATGATAAAGAGACAATGTGTAATAGATGTGGGAAGAATAGCTCAAGAGTCACTGGTTTAGGATTCACAGCCTGTAAATTTTGGTCAGATAATGGGTCACCAGCACATGTACCAGACATGTACCATCCTGCCTGGTCTATCATCCTAAAGCAAAATAGTAGCTCTGGGGTTGTAAGGGCATAAAGAGCACAGTTGCCTGTCTGTAAAGGCCACAGAAAAACTTTGCCATGAGATAAGCACAGAAGGGAGAGACAGGATGCCAATTACTGCAGCCCGGAAGAGGTGAGAACTGGCTAGAGCATCCTGAATAATGCATCCAGACAAAAATTCCCACTGTGGCAAACTAGTAATGAAGTAACTGCTCATATGCATTTCACCAAAGACCACTCTAAGTAGTCATGGGACAGAGGGCACCTGAGACACCAATGACAACAAAAGCTCCCCTGAATATGTCCGTGTGGATACCTGGAATTTGGACTGTAAATCAAGCCAACACAGCGGGAACTTGAGATAAGATAAAGGTGGTACTGGGTGCTATCTCAGATCTAAGGAGAGAGTAACAAAGCTGGGGGAGAAGAACGTATCACCACTAATGGACACAAAGAAAGCATGATTTGTGCTTCACAAAGAATATAGGATTTATGGGCCACCAGGAAGTCCAATTTAGCAACTGTATAAAAATCAGCTCTGACTGGGTGAAATGTAATTCTGGCAGGGGGCAATCACAACCCACCAGCCCAAGACAGGAGACCCACTGACTCAAAAGAAGAGAAAAACTGAGCATGTGACTAATTAGCATTAGAAGCAAGGAAGTCATTTAACCAATAGAATAAGTGAACTGTCTAGCCAATGAGCATTAATTTCTTTTTTTTTTTCCTAAAATGTATGAATAGTGACTATTGCTGAGAAACCTCAAGTGAAGAAGATACTCTGGATCTACAGGTAGTGACCATCTTCTCCTAAATTCCTCTCTGTCTCCCCCCTGTCCGCCTCCCCATGTCTTCTCTTTTCTATGTCTTTCTGTCTCTCTATGTCACAATTTACTGTTAAATAAAATCTCATATGGTCTTTTTTGCACCTTGATTCAGGCTGAAGCATCTCTCAATAATCAGGTTTTAAGAGATGTCAAGTGGAGTTCTGCTGATGAACCAGTTTGGCCACAGGAAACGAGGTGTGAATGTTCTTCCTGATCTATCAAAGTCTTCAGGGGAAAGGTTTAGTGGCTCAGCTCAACATAGAGCACCTAGCTCAACATCTGACCGCTTACAAAATGACCTTTTGAAGGAAGTAGAGGACTTGGAGAAACTTCGGCTTGTGTATTCCTCCCAGCAATCAGGGTATAACATTGTGAGAGTGGACATACCTACACTAGTCATGGGGATCACATTTGCATTGTGATCCAACTGTATGTTGTAACTGTTGTGATCAAGTTGTGATTGCAATAACTTACTCAATCATACTGAGAAATCTAAATCCTCTGTAGAGTCAAATATCTTCAAAAATGTAAGTTTGGTATTAAAACATTAAACTATTCCTGTGTGGAATATCTAAGAGATCTGTTCAGAAATTATTGGACCATGAAATAACATGTCAGAGTTATGTATAATTAATCTAAACTGGAGACCTGTGTGTTCAATTTGAAAACAGGTAAATGCATGCAAGTCTCTTCTTGATTTGATTTTGGCCCATTCCTCTTGATTTAAGCCATTATATGCAGTATTTCTTCAATTTCTAATGGAGTGTAACACAACACACAGTTAAATTAGCATGGCTGATTAGTACTCTTATTCTAAAGCCAACTTTCTGTTTCCTGTAGCTCGTAATAAAACCATTGTTTAACTTTCTCCTTAACAACAAAAGCCTTTAAAATCTTACAGACAAATAAGTGGGTGGATTCTGAAAGAATTTTTTGTCTCTGCTGAACTGAGGACTAGTAAAATTAGACAAAACCTTCTAGTAAAAACTCATTAATACCCTGAAGATGTAAAATCTCTTATTCTAATTATACTTAGTTCATAATTTCTCCAGATCTGCTTTACATGTATTATATTTTTTTGTATTTAATTTTTTCTTATACTGTGCTGCAACAACAATCTTTATTTGGATTCAGCATTACAAAATGAAGTTTTTATAAACCTCCGTATTTTCCATAATTATAAAGCTAGAATGTTGACACTCAAATGCAGGATAAAATAACATTAGGCAAATGAAGCATAAGTTTGATAATTTTAAATCAAACCAAATGAAAAAGATGGAAGTGAACCCTCTCAGGATTGTTGCTAAATAATCCTTAGGATTATACGGTTCAAGTTATTTAAACAAGCCTACATTTTATCCTACAACACTCATGGAAAGCTATTGTACTTTCATGAATATTTTATTTGAATACCTGATTTGTAAGATGAAATTTCTCTTCCATAGACTTCATATAAAAGTGCAAACTGTAAACTGAGTCTTGTAAAAGCAAACTCCTTGATATGAAACATCACTTTATCCCCACCTTGTGGAAATTTTCTGTCTATGTTATTCCTTAGTAGAACAATAAATTTGAGGGTGTGATCTGAATGATTCTAGTAACATAGCTGAAGTATGTAGTGTATCCATAGAGATCCTCTTGCATTGTCCTTGTCATGAAGTTTTATAGCTCCAAAATTAGGTTTTCAATTAGGTAAGCCTGGGCTGAATCTGTTTATCAGAAACACCAGAAGAGAGGATGTGAGGGAAAGAGAGGGGATCACAGCAGGTAAAAATTCACATTCAGGTTTTGTTCCAGAGATTGGTGGTTCCAAACTTAAATCTGAAACATTGATAATAAGAAGTGAACTAAGATGGACTGATGTTGTAGGACACCACTATATTTCTGAGCATTAATCCCATTCATTCTACAGTTTACTGAAGCATTGAAAAATTCATTTATATGAAAGGAAACCAGGAACACGGATAAATAATATAAATTTAAAAATGAAAATCTTAATTCTTATCTGGATCTGAGACTCACGGTGTAAAACTTCTTTAGGTGACAGCTCCACTATAAAGTCCTGTTCTCCCTGTTCTCTTCTGGAAGAGAAAATAGATCATCTTCTTGCATTTAATAGTCTGGAGAAATGCAGAAATGAAGAAGTAAAGTGATCCCTGGCATCACTGCATTTGGTTCTTTGCTAATATTAAAAATAGCATAGAATAATTTCAAAATCACTGCTAAGTTCTTTTTAAAAAGATATTATTTTTTTCTCTTTCTATTTTCCCATTAAAAGATTGTTACATAAAAGATTTACATTAAAGGTTAGAAATTTTTTTTAAATTTTTTTATTCTTAATTTTTTTAATTTTCAAGCTGTTTAGTTTTTGCTTATTTGTTCTTTTACTAGTTTTAGCTAATTGACTGAATAATTATTTGCCCTTTGCTAGAGTTGTCCACTGTCATTCATGTTTTCTGTTAAAGGCAAGAACCAAAATCCCTGTCTTGGTTTTCTTATCTGAATATGTCAGTGCCTTCGTGGCCTCTTTTACACTTACCTTGTCATCTTTGGAATATTTCCATGCATTTTTTTTCTGGAAAAGCAAAAAAAAACTGCTCCTTTGAACTCCACAAAAGTCCCCTCACACAGTGTCGCAGCTAAGATTTTATACAAGGCAGTCCTGCTATAATATTGAAGCACTTAGTTAGTATCACAACAGAATCACAGTTCTGCAGGAGCTCTGTCCACTTTGCCTGTGTTCAGTATGTTCAGAAAAAATAATTCTACTTGAATTCTTTTCCTTGAAGTTTTTTTTCCCCTCAATCTGTTGATAAAACTTATTTTTTGATGCGGAACAGAAGAGAAACATTCAGCATTAAAATGAGAGAAGGAGGTTTCACATTAATTTATAGCTAAAAAATGCTGTATTTAAAATGGTATTTTTCCCAGTCTTCCTCCAGTGAGGTTTCAAATCCAATATGTATAGCAAATATGATATTACTTATTTACAAGTCCACAAAAGCGGGGCAATTTTATTAGTCATGTAAAACAAAACCCAACAAAACCAACACTGAAATAGTGGTCTTAATATTCTTGTAACCAATATGTTTCTTTCTGCTATTCTTTACAAGCTATTTTTTTATTTCATCTTACAGACAAATAAAAGAAACTTAAAATGTTGAATTCTTTTCTAACTTTAGTGAGAGACAGTGTTTTACCATTTGTAAAAGTATTCCAGTAGATTTTAAATGTGGTGCCCCAAGCTGTATCTTTATGGAAGAATGTCAAACCTTTCAAAAGCACAGAACACAAGCTACTGACACCATAAATGCTAACAAAAGGAAGATTATGTAAGCACATATAGAACAAGGCAAGGGACCATTATCTCAATATGAGTTCAAGTAGTACAGACTGGCCGCATCTGTGCTGCACAGCTGTGGGCTCTGCCTTTCCTCCAGCCAGGATATGGAATCTTTACAGATACCACATAATCTTTGTATGGTATCTGTAAAGATATGTACCATAATTATTATTTTTTTAGTTATTTAAACTTCAGAGTGAAAGAAATAAAATGAAGGTGATTTTCCAGTCTATCAGAATATTTTTACATGGGAAATTGAGGATGAGTGTTATAGATTTTATATGAAATCATGGAGAAATAACAGCAGCAAACTTCACATAGAACTGGTCAGAGACTTCATAAGATTTTTATTCTTTTCTTTTTAAGGATAAAACCTGGCACAGTCTCATCCTTTTTGCCTAGTGCACAACATCCCACAAAAACAAGCCTTGGATTGCCTAAAAATGTATCATCTGACAAACTGAATTAGCAGTTAAGTAAAATAAACAACAACAAAATGAAATTAATACGGTGCTTAAGTTCATCTTTCACCTTACACAATACAATCTTAAGGGCAGAACAGGGGCTGGCTTCCTGTGGGATACCGTAGTTATATTTTCAGGTATGGAAAGCAACTATTCCATTGGTGCACTGCTATGAGCTCAACAGAGCATCAGTGTTGGGTCTAGGACTGGTGGCAGAGGACAGAAAAACCTTGGGGCTTTTAATGCTTCTCTGATGCATCACAATATCAATGATCTTTAAGCATTTTTTATCATTATATAACAGTTAAAACCTAGGTTTTATTATATCTTTTTCTGCAATAAACTTCTAAAAGCAAATTTTATATGCCTAAATCTGCGGAAAATCTGAAAGAAACTCTGACTGCATGTAATCATTGGGACCAGTGATCAGGAGGTATTCCTATTCACCTCTTTTCTGTTTTATGGGTTTAAACAGTAACCTCTTGCTTTTTATTCGTTACAAATTTTTCATTCACCCTATAAGGCATTTGCAGTCTTTTGATTTCCTGATAGAGAGAGGGATTTGTCCCTGCTTCCATCTCTTTGCTGAGCATGTGTGCCATCCTCACTGTGGCTAAAGCAAGATTCTGACAGCTGACTTTTTTTTTTTTTTTTTTTTTTTCTTTTAAGTAGCACAGCTATGTAGAGGTTTTTACATGGGTATGTAAGCAAGAGATTTTGGGAGTGGCATATGTGGAGCAGAGACCTAAATAGACCTCCAGCTGACATGCTGGCATAACATCTAATCCCACACTTGTTTTTTCACTCACTTGAGTATTTGCACAAGGAAAAGGACAATACAAATTGTGCATTATTGCCATTTTTATATGATTGTTAAATTAGTCTGAAGGTTTGCTCATTTGGGTTTGGTATTCTTTTTCAATCTCACAAAACATCTCCCCCTTTACTTGTTTAAACAGTGTGTCAGATACTGAATATTTTCTCCTTGTTTACAAAGTACAATATTACGAAATCTACAAAATCCTACGGGTAACTCTTCCAGCCACTCTGTGTGGCGACAGCAGGTGGCAGCAAGGGATCTGGATATAGACTTTAGGAAAAAAAAAACAACTAGGGTTTGCAAAGCATAAACATAGTATGAGACAATATATTTTTTACAGGAGTGACTCCTCTCATGAAAATAGTTTCCTCCAATCCAAACTGCTACTTGGGAAAGTGTTCCCAAAATATTTTTGATTGAAACTGAAACAAAATAGTTTGGTCCCATTTAGTTTTACTCATCCCAGAGTTACCTCACCTGTCTCATTTCAAATTATTAAAAAAATTCTAAGACATTAAACTGTTTCTTTAAGTAAGGACATTGGGTAAGATGCAATGTGAGCCTTTCTAGTCTTTTTAACTAAGCCCTTGAATGCTGTGAGAGCTCTGTGAACATCCACATTATGGAACAACCAGCTCTGACAGCCAAATCTGCGCTGCACCATGCCAGTCCTGCAATGAGATACTGGTGGCTTCAAGTTTCATTCATGTGAGGAAAGGCAAAATAATTTGATGACTGAAGAAAATACTTGAATTTCAGAAATCCTGAAACAGAATGTAATAAAAATATGAAAGGACATGTTCAAACAATGCATATGTGATGTTTTTCAGGGCTTTTTGTTTTTGTTTTTTTTTTTTTTTTAATTTAAATTATTCAATTTAGACACACTGAAACAGAAATATTTCTGAATTTAGCTAATTTCTGATTATCACTTCCCTCTACCTCTTTCAGTATCCTCCATGTAATTTGAACAGAATAGACCAATCTTTCATAATTTTCATTTGCTGTGTATGCAATATTTTCACTGCTTGGCATTCTGCTTGTTGGTAGACAAACATGGGATGAAAAATGCATTTCTGAGACCTGGAAAACTGCACAGAAATGAAGATGGAACAGGCAGAAGGAAACTAAGAGATAACTCTAGCCAACAAGGAGGGCTGTGTGCACATTCTCATGTACCAGGAGCCAGAGCTCAGCCACCACACTCCCTGCCTTTTAATGAAATTCTCCTCGGATAGGTAACACAGCAGACAACGCCCATCACCCAAAACAAAAAGACAAAACAGAGGCTGATAAGGACAACTGGGATGATTACATCAAAAATGAGCAGTTATTAGAAAAAAAGTATTCATATTGCTTTGCCTTCACCTCAGAGAGACTCCAAGATGGACCTAGGAAGCTACATCTGCATAAGGTCTGTCTGAAAACCAGAGAAGCTTCTGATTCTTGGGAGACCATTAGTTTTCTCCTGGTTGGACAGAAGAGTAGGAAAATTAATTTGCCTTAAAGAATATGTCATACTAGGAATACGGAAGTGTAATACGTTCTGAACCTAAAAGCAAACATTTGCACTATACTTCATTCCATTGGTTTTGTTTGGTTTATCCTTTGTAATTAGTATTGTTATCCTGTTAATGAAAAAAAACCAAAAAAGTTCCAAGCAAGTGATGCCAGCAAAATCACAGATAGAGATCTCTTTGTGGTGTTCAGAAATACGTGAAGAGTTTTTTGAAAAAGTGAAGACTCAGTCATACTACAGAAAGATATTTTCCATTTCCAGAATTGTGGAGTAGAAAATCAAACTACAGAAAACAAGGCTAACAGCAGTATAAAAATACATCAGGAAATTGACATTTTTATAGGAAGAAATTATCTTTGTGAATTTTCATTTTACTTCATGCTATATATGCTATATACGTTTGCAAAACTCTACACAGCTTTTCCAAAACGTGACAGAGAGGTCCTGTCAGATATTTGAAATCCTTTTGCTACTTGCTATAATTCTGATGTCACAAATAACTTCTGAAGGAAATACTTTTATTTCATTCTCTCCTCTGGTCTCATGGGATCTTCTTCCTCAGTCTCAGTGACTGAGTCACTGCAAAGTTATGTACTTACAGAAGAAGATCTTTCATTTTTTTTTCCACTCTGTATTTCAGCCTTATTATAGATGTTCTCAGATGTCTGACTGTCAAGAGGTATTCTATATATATATGTCTCATAACAGCTGCATGACTTTATTTCTTATTATTTGTATTATTATTTTAAAGTCCTGGTGAGTTTTTTAAGTTGTGCAGAGCTACTTTCTGTCTGGGCTCATGTCCATGATCTCCAAATACTGCTAAACAGACTTATTTCTTTTTTACTAATATATGCTTGTGAGTGTTGTTTTTGTTTGTTTTTTTCAAATTCTTGCTCATTCAGATTTGTGCTGTAGTCTCATATAACATTGGAAATTATCTCTGTGCCTCAGTGGCTTTCCCATCCAGTCCAGTGTTTGAGGTGTGATCCATCTCAGCTCTGTTTCCACTCTACATGGCATCATGTTCTGATTCACTCCCTTTTCTACTGTTATTTTGTTGTGATACCTCTTTCTCATCACATCCTCTTTACCTCACTAGCAATACCCATTTTTCCATTTTCCCATCAATTATTTCACATGTCCATCCATTCCATTGCCTGCAATGTGAGAGGGAGTTCTCCTCTCTCAGCACTGGCTCTGAGACAGACACACACAGACTACCAGAACGATTAACAGCCTTTTGTGTAGCACACGTGGTTGTGTGGCAGTTAAGTGACACTGTCACCACAAGCACAAGCATTGATACGTGGAAAACGTAGTGCACCAAATAAAAGAAGTGCACCAAAATCAGATAAGTATATTGTAAGACTACATGCTGACAGTTCCTTTTCCTGTGTTTAGTGTCAGAAGCCAAGTTCCAGGACTCTTTCTAGACTGCAGGTACTGCAGAAATAAAGAAGATGTGCATGCAGGAAGGTATTTCACACATTTGGCAGAGGAGAGAGGGGAACAGCAAAGTCAGGCATTGACAGGTAATATGCTTTTAAACACTGCCAATGTTTCCACTTGAGTCAGAAATTTTACTACAGATATTCTGTCTTTGAATTTGCCTAGTCACTTATTCTGGTGCCTTTTCCTGGATTTAGAGACTAACTGACTGTGCAGTCAATTATAAATTGCTTTTCAGAGCAAAAGTGATAAATACATATTTATGACCAAGGAGGTTCTTGTTTTGCAGGAGAAAAGATTTTCTGAGGAAGCTTTTCAATTAATCATAATAATTGGTTCAATCAAACAAGAAAACAACATGTATTTATGCCAGGTGTTGTCATCCAGATGAGGTCTATATGAAAGCAAACTTAAGCATCTCCTAAAATTAAACAGTGGCCAAGGCAAATTTCCCATACTTCAATTTATCAAGAACAAATTCAGCAAGAACACTATTTAGCTTGGAATTTTCTTCTGCGGAAGGAACTACATGTTGTTAAACTGAATTAAAAAAGGACTGAGAAAGTTACATATTTGTTAAGGCGCTTGGTTAAATCCTTTTTTTTTTTAAGGCTTTGCTCCTCTGACTAGAATCTTGTTTTGATAATGACCTAATTCCTGAAAGGATTCCTTACATTTGGAAAAACAAAAAACAAAAAAAATCAGCATGAAACAAATCCACTAAACCACACCATTCACATCATGAATTGAATTAGTGTTTTTCAAAAAATATTTTCCATTTTGTCACTTTTTGGAAGTCATCAGAAAGTGAAGTGGTAAGGTTCTCCTCTGTCCTAATCCTACCTATTTTCCTTATTAAATCAGATATATATTTTAATTATATATTAAGAGAAAATGCTGTATCAAGAGCAGAGCTACACTTGTGACGTATGGACTTGTTCCTTCAGCTGAGGTCTGGAAGACCCACAGGTGTATTTGACTGTGTTGTCTTCTTGCCAAGGAGCAAGACTGGAGGTTTGAGCCAGAGACAAATGCACAAGGCCAGCTCTGAGGTCTACCTTGTGCTGAGAAGGTCTGGCCAAAATACTGGAGATTAAGATAGGTAAGACTCACCTAAGTTGAGTACCTGCTGGCATTTTGCATTTTTCAGGGTGTTTGATACTCTCAACAGGGCCAGCAGGTGTGAGATGTCATGTTTGACACTCCTCCTGGAGGACTAGGTGAAAACCAGGAGAGATATCCTAAGGCCCCTAAAATTATCATAAATATCATCTGGTCTATCCCCCTCTATGTTTTAAGCTTTAGTGATAACACAGTTTATGTTTGGACAGCTGCTTGGCTAGCTAGACACAAGGCAGCTTAACATGCAACTTCCATGTCTGCAGAGGTAACACCACTGACCATGCTCATCACCAAGCTGAATGGCCTCAGGATCCCATGGCTTTTGAACCAAGCACAGCTCTGCTCTACAAGAATTTAGAACTGTGCTTGTCACTCTAATGCCAACACAAGGCTTAGATATAGCTGGAAACTGTCACTACTTAGCTTTACCACTCAGTAGTTTAATTAAAAATATGTTTATTCTAGAAAGCGACAAGTATTTCTGAAAGGCTAGCATCCCTGTTTTCCCACCAGGTAAGAAAGATAAGGTAAGTCAATATCATAAATAACATTTTTATAAATTTACCTGTAGCATGCAAAAAAAAAAAAAAAAATCACTGTGCTACAAAAGCAAGTGTCGTTTGAAGTGGAGGGCGATGGTGTGGTGAGTCACACTAGTATCTTGCAACGATAATTATGTACAAATGCCATTCCTAAAGTAGGTGGAAAACCCTGCTAAAGATTAAAAAATCCCTTTAGAATGATGAGCAACGCCAAAAAATCAGGTTTCCCACTGAAATCCTTTAGTTATTAATTCCCTGTTAATTCACTCCCACTCGTGACTGATATTTAAGGGCTGGGTCTATTTATATATGCACATCTATATATAAAGACAGAGTGTTTGAATGTTTTTAGGCTGTTTTTATATGCTACAGAATCATTTCTAAATACATAGAAGTAGAAAAGAGACAGATTGGTCTTATGAAAGCTACTATTTAAAATCAGACCCTTTCAAATGGATTTATTAGGAACATTCTTCTGTTTCACAAAGCTTTACCACCAGATGTCAGTACTCTACACGTCAGCATGAGATCGAACATATCGTCATCCCCTTTTTCTGTTTTCCCTACTGTCATTAAAAGCCATAAAATAATACCTTACATGGATAATCTCCTTGTTTTGGGGGGGGGGGTGGTGGTGGTGGTGTGGTGGTATTTATATGAAAAAGATACCTGTATTTAATGAGGAATAAGAAAGAAAATCAGCATGCTTTCAGTTTATCCACAATCGTGTGGATAAAATAATGAAAAAAATAATAGAACGCTCAGCTCTGTCATACAGGCACAAAAAAAAAAAAAAATTCTTCCTTCAGGATTTTCACTGATGTTTATTTAAATGGCATTAAAGAGGTGTGGTCAGGCCCTCAGAGGGCCTGGTCATCAAAAAGTAAACTTGAATGCCAGAATTTCATAGGAAGATTGCTTGCAGTTTTTAGTAGCACATCTTGACATGCAATTTAGGACAGAATAATATGTATAATATCCAATTTCAGTGTCACCACAGCACTTGTACTTGATTCCATTTTTTTTTTAGTCTGTTTTGGTGGTAGAAGGATTTGCTTTGAGCTTAAGGCATTTTGAAACTTATAACACTTCAAAAAGAAAGGGTAAGTACATTAAGTTATTTTAGTTAGATTTCTCAGTCTGAGCAAATTCCTAGAAAGAAATAGAGCTGAAATGATTGTGTTTTCAAAAATTCATATAAAAAAAGTATTAAAAATAATCAAAAAATATTTTAAATGACCAAAAGTTTCAACACCAAACAAATGAATGCTAATGAAAAATTCTCTATATATATTACACAGAAGAAATTAGGTTAGGTCACCTGTAAGTATATGAAGTCAGGACTTCAAGTGCCAAAATAAGAACATGGAACAGGTGAAAATAATATCTGAAATATTTATCCAATTGATATGTAGCACTAGATTATGTTGCCCCTGCCTAATATCAACCCAAAAACTCACGAGCAGTAACCAAAACAATGCTGGATCAAACACAGTTTTGTTTTCATTCAGCTTGCTATAATTTTTTCATCTACTTTTTTTTCCAGTTGGATTATAGAAAACAAAACAATAGAACCCTTAGGAGGACTATGACCCTAGAAAGAGGTGCAGTCTTCTCAGTTAGCCTCCTGGGAAATGTCTGTGACACAGAATTCAACTCTAATCTCCTGGAACATAGTCAAATTGTCTGCCTGTCTGTTCATAAATACCTGTTCGACAGATCTGGCCCATATACTAGTCCAGGAACTGAGTGGATTTTGTTCTCAAGAATTTAATCCAGTTAAAGAGATTAATGCAGATAACAAACTCTTGCTGCTCCCTGTGGCACACAGGGAAGTCTTTAGTAAGAGGAGACGACTTTCATAGTTCAGTGGCTCCTTCAATTCACGTGGCCTTCTATTATAGTTTAATAAAATTAAGTAAAAATGGATATATGAATCTGTGTATTTGTTGTCAAAATGCAAAAATTTCATATTGCACGCAATTACCAAAACATTTCTGAGTACTGTTAGTTGGTCTTGTACTTCAAAAAGGACATTCTTTTAATCTCTTCTTTTAACCAACTTTTTTTCCTTAGGATTATCACCTCCTACAGTTTACTTAATTATATGACAAAAATTATGGCATGGACTCATGTTATTATTTTTAATACTTTTTTTTGTGAACTTAGTGGATTTGGATTTTTTTTCTCATCATCAGCTTCTTTGTCACAGATGAACATCCCTCCCAGTTTTGGAAAATATTGTTTTGCCTAATATTGCTATTTACGGTTTTGGTGGGTCTTAAAGAAGAGCAAAAATAAATCTTGAATATCAGTGGAAAAGCATTGCATAGCACAAACTTGCCTAGGATTTGCTGTCACATGATACACATAAATATTCCCCCACTTCATGCTTTTCCCTTTACATTAGGAATACTGAAGGATGATAGAAATTTCTTCAAGGAGCTCAGGTTTTTTTCCCTAATGAACATCTTGTCCATAGTTGCTCTTCACAGGGTACCTCACATTTGGATAACGAGGCTGAAGCTGTGCCAGGAGTAGCACGATGAATAACAGCATCGGGGGCTTGGCTGAGCTCAGCATCACGTTTGAACTGAGCCAGGTAAATTTAATCCCAATTCCAGTGTCAGCCACTTTCAGCTGGAGCAAGGCAGACTGGCAGAGATAAAGGGGGAAGCCAGGCCCAGCAGTGGCTTACCCAGGGCCAGTGATTGTGGGTGAAGGAAACACCGGGAAAAGGGTTAGGGGAAAACAAACATGAAGGCACAGCACCTGTGGATGCACTCTGGAAGCTGTGCAGTGACAGAAAGAACAGTATTGAGCTTGCTGAACAAAGACAGGGAAAAATATCTGCTTGTGCATGTATTTCCATGTGTTAAATGCTGAGAATTAGGCTTAACATTTGTGTCAGAATGTTCGGAAGGTCTGTAGGGAAAAAAAACTAAGAAGGCCAGAGGTCTGCTATTACCAGAAAGAAAAAGCAAGCTGAATAAGCTCATGAAGAAAAGTCAAGGTAGTTATTATCTCCATAGATGATCTTGTCATTTGCAAAGTATCTGATTACTGTGGTAGGGAAAAATTAATGCCATTTTTATGTGAAAAATTTCACCTAATCATTAAATTTACTATTTTTCTTTAAAGCTGTCATTATTATTACTGTAGCACAGAGGTTCATTAAAAAAATATACTTTATTGGGCAAGGTGTTGTATGTATGTATATGTATATTTAAAAGATATGAAAAATACAAGCACCTAACATTAACTATTTCATTGCAAAAAAAATGTCTCACATACAAAAATCAGATTTTCCTAGACTGATCATCCTCAAATACTTACTTTTCTTCCTTGTGTTAGTGAAAAATAACCTTGCTGCAGTGGGGCCAGGACTATGACTGCAGCAGAGGTTCTCTTCTGTATCATCCCCTGAGCTGTTAAAGTGATACAAACTCTCCCCCATAGTTCCCTGCAGTTGCATGTGTGACACATCAGCTCTATCACTGTGTTACTCATGCTGGGAAGAGATCCTGAGAACACATGGCCAGATGACCAGTGACTAGGTCCTGCTGTGACAATCAAAGGTTTACAAGTTTCTCTTGGCCATCTGCTTCTTTCAGGAGAAACATGGCTTTAGACTGTTCAAAATCACTATTTTCCAAGATGTTTTTGCCCTTTGTACCTTTTCAGAAAATCTTACTACTCCTAAAGCCCTAGTCCTGCAAGGCATACGTGTATATAATGCTTTAACTGAGGTACAGGTCTCAAGACCAGCTTATTGCCTTGCAGCTGGGGCTTACTAGGAAAGGAAAATCTTATATTTCTTAGTTTCTGCCTTCCTTTTCCACTGCCCTCATCCCTTTTTCCAAGCATAATGGACATCATCACTCAGTGGCATTACTACATCCCCTCCTCAGTAGCAGCAAGTTTTATGTTGCTTCAGTTCCAATTCAAATTATGGCCCAAGGAACAGTATGTCATAGAGAAGCAAATAATGAAAGGAAAGCAGAAATATGAATTAAACACCTTAATGACGTATTTGTGCTTAACACATTTCATACTTCAGAAGATGGCATCAATATGAGGCATTCAGCACTGCTTTCTTGGGAAAGGTTTCTACCTGCTTAGTCAGTTCAAACCAGGCAGCTGATGAACCTGACACTTTTCCTCTGTGTTCTAAATCACAACCATGTGATTTAGTTTATTATTCCAAAAGGACAAAGTGTTGAGGATGTGATTGTAAATGTAACTCAACTAGCTGAATTGTAAAATTCCAGGAATTGATTTGCATGCTTTAACAGGGACATTAACTTGTTGAGGATAAATTTGTTTCCCCATGAGATTTGTCCTAAAATTAATATTTATCCTTACAAAGAAATTCATGTGAGTAAAACTATTTAATAAAATGCAGGATTTAGAGTCTCAGAACCCAAAATATTCTCCATTAACCACAGGAAAAAGATTCATGCTAAGTATCATTTTCCTGGGCAACTAAGAAAAACAAATGTATACCCTTTGAAAAACCTAGTTCTAATAATTCCTTTTCTGGCCAACACAGTATTGTTTCTCTTGAGTAAATCAACATGTAGAACCATAGGATAGTCATGCAAGTTTCTTGGGGTTTTTTTGCTTTGTTTTTTAGTAACTCCTGAAGTAGATACACCTGCTCCCAAACCATCCCTTTCAAACATGGGAAGCTCAGAAGTGACAAATGGAAGACCAACCGACATGATCTTCCCTGGGGCTCAAATTTATCTGACCAAATTCCACTTTACACAAGGAAGGAAAGAGTCCACCGCAACTTGTGGGCAGAACCTTCTTCTCAGGATAAATTTCTCCCTGAAGAATAGCTGCAAATCTGGCCAATGCCTAGACTACTGCAAGCCAAAGATGATCCACTTCTCTCCTAATCACCATTCCTGTTGGTGCCAGCAGAAACACTTACCTGTCTCCATCACTGCTAATAACTGTTAAACACAGAAGTGACTCTGTGATATGTTGGGATCCTCTGCAGACACCTGAAAAAACAAGAAACTATAGCTGAAAATCTCAAAATGCAGAAATTTCTGGAGTTCCTCCCTAGTAGAAAACGCAAGTTAGAAGACCTCATGTGGGATAGAAAGAACTGTTAAAGAGACCGTGTGCTCTGAGCTTGCTTTTTCCAATTTATATCTACCCAAAACGGAGCAAGTGCTGAAATATGCAACCTAAATTGGCTTGCTGCTTAACAATGTATGTGGGGCTTCTGTGCAACCCAGTGAAAATAAAATGTTGGGATTTTTTAAGAGAAACCTTGTATAAACACCCTCTTTCCTCCTGAGGTGAAATTTATTATAGTCTGATTTTTCATGGTTTATAAATTTAACTGTGTTCTTCAGAAAACCAAATACATAAATGCATGTGGTAACCCAGAAGTGAAGATTTAAAAAATACATTGGAACTTGATGATGGAAGACTCTAAAAACTGTTGTCATTGGGTATTATAGGAAGTACAGTACAGAAATATTCTGTCCCAAAATATACTACATGAACTGAAGGTGAGTTGCAATCATAATAATGTTCAATAAATACTTACAATCACTGCATACATATTACAATTTAAATAATTTTATTAATGTAAGATTAAAAGTTGCATATATAATTTTAAATTAATTTATCATTATATTTCCAGCTGTAGTTGAAATTCTCTTATTTTAGGTCCTGTGGAAAAAAAAAAAAAAAAGTAACTATCTAGAAATATTAAATAGGCATATAATTTCAGTGTCTCCTGACTGTGTTCTAACTACATCACGTAACTATATTGTGCATTGGCTTAAAAATTGCCATTCTCTCTACCAAGGTGTAAACACTCAGCCCCACATCTGCTGTGCATTGCTGCGCATTGTCGAAATCATGCTGATTCAATGTTTCATGTGCTCATGCTCAAAACAGAAACACTGCTGCTGAGGGAAACAGTCCTGCTGAGGGATAAAATAATCTTGTGCAAAAGAAAAGGGGGATGATGTGAGTGGGAGACAGGGACTGGGAAAGATGTCTACCTCAAATCATTTTTTGAATCTGTTTTGCAACATGCTATTACTATTTATGTGGTATAGTAAACCACAATGAACATGGAAAACTGAGTATCTAGGGCTGGAATCCTCTTAAACTGAAAATTGTCATTTAACTGCAGCCTTTTGTCCAGCAAAAACCTGCACCAAACAGATTAACCTACAATGGTTTTCTTGTTTCTTAAAAGCACAATAAGCACAAGTTTAGATTAAGCACAGAACAGTTTATAGAAATCAAGATCCATGCATCCTACCTCAGGAAAAATCAGCTTAGGCTGTCAACAAACAGGGAAGACTCTGGAATAAACCAAATATGCGCAGACTTTGAAGTGAATCACTTATGACTGACGTGCTGTGCTGTGGGAAGCTCCTCTACTCCCTTGGCTTGTGCTGCTTCTGAAAAATTGTTTGCCATTATGACACATGTTCTCCTCAAGAGCACACAAAGAGCTACATAACAGCTAGTTAACTAAGAAACAAACACATTTTGGAACTGTATTTTAAATATTCTTTTTCCGTAGTGGTATGAGGTTCGTTGGCACAGCTATAGCTCTCTCTTCACTATTTAAATTACTTTACATGCACATAAGTAATGTAGCATTGTTATTGAGGTTTCAAAGTATTAGCTGCTGTGACATCCAGGAATCAGTATCTTCAGCAATATTCAAACTGCTGTCAGATCAGTTTCTGCTGAGCTGTTCCAAATGACACTGTAGTAATGGGAATCTTTCCAATTTTTCTTTTGACTGATCTATTAAAATTTTAGCAAGTATGGCTCCTGCTACCAGGGAGTCCAGGCACTCCCTGGACTATGAAAATCTGCTCTTAGCCTTAAGATATGAAAATCTTACTCTCTTAGTCTTAAGATACATGATTTCTGACACTAGATGCTAATTAGGAGACATATTCAAAGCAATCTGTGCAATAGTGAGGTCTACAGGAGAAACAAGCTTCTTCCATTTCTGGTTACAGTGACCTGTCCAGTATAGGCAAAGAAAAATTACACAAAGAAGTAACAAGAACACAAAGTACACAAGTGTGTTTATTACATTTTGCAAGCACTTTGTTCTACATTTCAAAAACGCCACCATCAAGCTGTTGGCACATTTATGTACAAAACAGATTAATTGTAATGCCTGCTACAAAGCATTCTTTGTGAAAATACAAACTCTAATACCAGAGAAGAGCCAAAAGCATTAACATCATTACATGAGTTTAAAAGACATAGTTTTAAAAATCAGCACAAACATTTTAAGACACAAAACTGAAACACTACAATATAGAATCCAAAAAGAGGTTCCTAATACTTTGCAGAACTGTAATATCTGTACTGCACATTATCAGAAAACTGTTGACCCCGTAGAACAGCTTAAGTGTAAAAAAAAAATCCAAACCGAAACCAAAACCCCAAATCAGAAACACAACCAAAAAAAAAAAAAAAAAAAAAAAACCCAAAACAAGCAAAAGAAAAAAAAATTAAAAAAACTCAACCAACTAATACTACTTAATGCATTATCATGCCACAAGTAACTATAGTATTACCTTCTACTTACTACAAGAATTGTTAAAAATTACTGATGATGCATGACTAGTAATAGTACAAAGAAGAGTTTTACTTGAGAGTTTTATTAGAAATGCACTTACACTGAGAGAGAATTCACAATGGTCCAATAAGTGCACAAAACTACCTAAGATTTTTAACACTGACAAAAATGTCTTGTCAGGCTACATCACTTTAAAAGACACTTTACAGCATTCTTGTAGCATTAGAAATAGGCAAAATAAAAAAAAAAATCCACCAAATTTGGTCCAATAATACCGACTTTTCTTAAATAGGGTTTTATGTTCTGTTTTTGATACAGGTAATTCTTTCAAATTAAGATGACCTATCATTCTGATAACATTTTCATATCAAAATAAAGGTTCAAATATATTACTACGCTTTGAAATAATAAGCTCTGTAGTGGTCTTTCACCTTACTTCAACGTAATACAGGTAAACCATTATGTGTAGGAAAGCTAGAAGCCAAGCTATAACATTTATGGAAGTCTCCTTTAATATATCTTTTACAGTTCAGACAGGTGCAATCCATTTAAATTTTTAAAGCAGGTAAAAAGACATCTGACTCCTATGGTCACTGCATTTTTGATATATTACTTTCATAAATGTAGCTAAGCAGTAATTTCTTACATCATCACATGGACAGCTCCAATTTAGCATAACCATCATTGAGTTAAAGAGAGATTATTCTGTAGAAAACTATGAATAACTATATCACTTAATTAACAGTTGTCTATATACCATAACTCGTTAACAGGTAGCCGTGGTATTGAATTCCTTCAAAAGGCAAGTGGCCATGCATTGTTAGCACCACGGACTGCATGCTCACAATACAAACAGGAATTATCACCCATGGAACTTGAAACAAGAGAATATTCTTTAAAAACATCAATAATACAATGTTAACAAAGATAAGAAGCACTTTTTTCTTTTTTTTTTCTTTTTTTTCTTTTTTCACTTTTTTTTAAATTTTTTTACCCACTATTACAAATTTAGAAATTGCACCTTTGATTGTTTAAAACGTTCTTAGGACCTTCATTCAAGTGGATCAGGGTCCCTCTGGCAGATTTTCCATATATAAAGGAAAGTCATCAGAATGTTTTCTTTATATATTGTACATCATGTACAATGGTCCCTTTGAAGTATACCTGTAGTTAAAGTAGTTACTGAACTCAAAACTAAAAAGTATAAAAAGCTACTTTTTTTCCAAAAACATATAAGAAACAATGCAAAAGGTGTTATGCATAACACATACAAAGTGATTAAAAAAATCAAACACATAGTTGTATTTGACAATAGTTTAGTACCCTTGACCTATCATAACTAATTAGCTTAAAGGGATTCAGGAAAGGCTATTTAGGAGCTTTGTGGTATAGAATGGTCACACAAAGTAAGAACTAATTAAGAAACCAAGTGCTAGACAACCAAGAATTGTATGTAGGTGATATGTAAGTCACCCAAACTATCTTTTGTGAGAAGCACTTTCAATTGTTTTTAAAATGGTAGGATGGCCTTTAGTTAAACAACAAAGCATTCACATGTTAGGAAGTAAGACAAGGTTTCTTTTATGTATAAGCATTGAGCCGCTCTTTAGAGCGAGTAGAATGAATATCATGCAGCTCTTGTTCCTCCTTTGATTTAATATCCTCATATTTTTGCATTCTGCAAGCATCTTTCACATAGGCCCAGTTGGCAGACAAGACCATGAGATAATGAACCTGTAAGAGAGGTAACACAGAGTTAAGAGACAACAGAGGTAGTCAGAATAGAGCATGTGTAAACTTGAAGGCTGTAGGACAGAGACTGGGTTCTCATCAGCAGAAGCTAGGCATTCTTGTGTAAAGAAACAATATAGGACCATGATGGCAAATTTAGGTTTCATTAATCTTCAGATCACTCATCTCCCAGCTATTACTACAACTAGTAGTTGGTAGCAATAGAGATAAGGAAAAAAAACCCTAAAACATGAAAAATCCACAAATCATCCCTGCATTATTTTTCAGCTAGTCTGCAAAGGTACACAGCCTTCTCGTTATGTATTTATTGTACACTTTTCCCCACTGAAGAAGTATTTGTTAAAGCAGTTCATAAAATAGAAATATGCCATACAGACATCTTATGATTTATTATCTAATACAATTACAGAAAGCTTTGTTTTTTAATTTCTAGTTAAAGTTAGCATTTCTTTCCATTTAGCCATGACTTACTTCTTTCAACTACAATTCTAGATTTGGATTTAGCTCACCAGTCTGGGGGAAAATTGTCAATAATTTGAAAATTAATAAAATGAAAAATAAGTTCAGTCAGGCAAAATATGACAAAGTAGAGTTGAAAAAAAAATCAGATGCTCTGTTTACTCTGTATTCAGTCAGAAAATAAAAATATTCCACAAGAATATTAAACTGGTTTGTCCTATGGCTCTCTGGATATTTATTCCTTGCCTAGCAGGCTTCCAGACACATTCTGATGAGAGCATCGCTAATTTATGTTACTCTACTTCCTCAGAAGCAATGGACGATTTTGTGAGACCCAAAATATTTCACCCCGCTCTAAGAAATCAAGAAATTATATTAGGATTCAGTTAATGGAAAACGGAATAATAATAAAATAAATAATAAAATAACAGTTTGAGATTATACAAATTCTCCTGGTTGTGTTGTACTGTTGTAGATATGAGTATCTTAGATTCATACTAAATGAACAGATCCATTCTAATTTTTTTTTTTTTTTCTTTTGGAATATACAATGTTTTTTTGACTTTTTTTTCTTTTTCCCACAAATGTTTGTTGGCAATTGTTGCTGATTAGTAGTGACAAAAGTACATTTCTTAATCTGAATAATTAGGATCAAGGGAAGCATTCTGAAGCCCTTAAAACGAATGGATATTTTTGCTCCCTTTTTTATCCTCATGTCTTATGGCAAGTTTCCAATTAATCCTTATTTGAGAAATACTGTTGGACTTGAGGAGGCATAAAATAGAAGATGTTCAAAGAATCTGTCCTTTAGGGAAAAAAAAAACAAACCTAGAAAGTAATGTTTCTACATATCTTTAGGAATTTCTTAATATCTATAGAACAACACTAGCAACACAATCCCTGGGTGTAGATGTCAGAGATGGCAGCATGTAGTGGGTCACTCTGGAACACTCCCCGGTCATAATTTAGCACACAGGAAAAAGAAACACCTTCTGTCCTAACTCAGTTCTTCCAAAAGCTTCCACCATGGGTAGTTTCTGGGTCAGGCATTTCTAGATCGAATGAGAGACCCTCATCCTGTATCCCCATTGTACTGAATGAAATGCCTTAAATTCTTCACAGTGAAACTATTGAGAAAAATCAAACAGCCTGGTAATCCTAACAATGTTGTCATCTCAATTGCAATTTGCACCCAATGAAAACATGAATACTGATCCTTTGTGTCTGAAATTTCAGTTAAAAATAGTCTGGGCCTCAAACAGATTGTAGATATGAGAATCCTGAAAGTGGGGGGTATCTGAGCAGTGTACTCACATCTTCATGACCTTTTAAAATATATTTGCCAGAAATCCTTGCAACTGAAGAGTATGTGATGAAAACGGGATCACATAGGCACTTTTTTTGTCCTCACAAAATATTTAGCAATGACACAGTAAGACACAAATTTAAACTTAGTCTTGCAGTTTCACTCAGTGTTTTGCTTTGTTAAAAAATAGACTATTTTGAAGGTATTTTGGTATTATTCTGACCCTCATTAAACACCCATTCTTTTCACATCCCTTTCTTATGAAGTTACTGAACCAAACTACTATAATAATTGTTGAAAACTCTTGGAGTTCACATTTATCGTTAAGTAGGAAGACTTTCCAGGGAGCACCTACTTTAACTTATCTCAAATATATATTCATGTTTTATAATGACATATGCATGGAACAGTACCACCTCCTTTGATTTTTTATTTTAACACCAAGTTCCTAGATAACACCACCACATTAAGGAGGTCATTTCTAAGTGGCTGTCTAATTGCATTTTACAATTCCATGACCTGGATAGCCTGAAGCCTGTGGGGCCCTCATCAAGGTTTATTTAAATTGAAGCCAGGCAGCTTCCACAGTCTGCCTCAGGAGGTTTCAATTACAGACATATGCAAGGCAGTGCAGGGTCTTTCCATACCTATTCCTGCTTAGATTTCCTCATAAGGTGAGAGAATGCTTCAGTGTTTAGAAATTGTGGAATTGCAGCTAGCCTAGGAGGGTATTTGCAGGGGGGTATGGTTGCATTTTTTCCATTCAGGACACATCACTACTTCCCCAAGACCCAAGTCTAAATAACTTTTCTTCCTCCCTTTACGTGCATCTCATATGCTGCAGAAGAGCACAATCATACTGGGGAGAAGAATAGACCACTTTTACATTTCCTTTGTTCCTATTTCAGGAGAACTGATTGCATCTCCACCTTGGAGGATATCATTTCTGTGGAAGTCAAGGCAAAAGAGTTATCAGCTCACATGGTAAAAATTTTTTATTTCCTTTTGAGAAAGGAAATTTTGCATCTCATAATTAACTTTTTCTAAAGTGTTTTGGGGGAAACGTCACAGGTAGAATGTATACTGGCTTTACAATCAACTCTGGATTACTAAAGCTTGCACTTAAACAACTTCACGTCTTCTATCTGATACAACATTGACAACAGTAAAACTAACATGTATTACTGCATTTGTTATCCATTCAGACATAAGAAGGAGCAGTACTGCTCAGAATCATATATGGTACAAATTAAATATGATTCAAAGGCCTGGATATTTTTCCATGATGAAGAATTTCAAAAAGCATTTACAATAGAAATAATTCTATCAGGTTTTGGGTTTGGGGGTTTTTTTTCCCATCTTGGGTTGACATAAGAAAGATGAATTTTCAAAATAAAATCTTCAACAGTGTTCTTTGCTGCAAAATTAGTTTCCCTGACTATACCATAAAAATATGAGGTTTTCTAGATATCAGTCCTAATACGCAGGACATTTCTCCTTTTGGACTCCAAAGTTACATTCTCCTTTGAAGACTAGAGAGGTATCTAGTAAATTGTGAAAAAATTAATGTGAAAATCTGGGACCCAGTTATAATCTGGGGAATTTGAGAGTTGCTACCAAATGATTTTGCAAGCATTAACAAGTTCTGTGGTGATTTTGCAATAAATGACTACTTTTTAAATATTTTTAAAATATATTTTCATGAAAAGTATCCTGTGGTCAGATGGACCTAACATTTATGAATAAGCTGATTATTTTTAGAATTTTGTAGAATCATACTGACATCAGAGGATTTAAGAAATATTCAGATGTTAAATAGCCTGGCACTTGCAAATGTTTACAAATTCAGAAGTGAGGATACAGTGGGGTATATTGATGACATACCTTTAAATGTCAATTCAGAGAGCATATTTTATCAATTCAGTTATTCAGCAGTGTCTCTGATGTTGCACTGCTGTTACTGGCTGGCCATAAATACAATATACTCACCACTTTAATCAGATGGATTATTCTGGTATAAAGTAATTGCTTTCAAGAAATGTTTTAAGAGTGCACTAAATTAGTAAGCTTTTTCTTTTGTAAAAGACTGGTATTTTAATCTATTTTTTCTGTTGAATTTCACAAACATGGAGATCTGCTCCTTTTCTGGGTATACACAAAGACAAATGTCATAATTTCATATTTGTGATTATTCTTGAAACAGCACATGAAGGGCACTGGTTCTCCAGTGACTTAAATGGCTTCTGCACACTTTTTCCCACCTGAGTCCACTGATGATTTATTACTTCTGTCTACTAATGTGAGTGTAAGATCTCAGGGAAAAGAGATATCTTATTCTACCTAGATGAGATAGTTAGGACCCCAAATTAATTTTTCCTCCCTTAAATTGCTTTTACCTTGGGAAAGTAAACTTCCCTTAAAGGAGAACCTGCTAATATCTGCATGTCCAACCACAGAATTCTGAATTTTCCCTCATGTCCTATCGTTGTATTTGGGCAACTGTGTGCGAGTCTTTAGCAGTACCTAACAGATTAAAATGGTAGGTTAAAAGCAAATAATATAGATACAATCTTGAAATATATAGATAACACTGTTGCAAATATTTAAAGAAACATGCATCTAACCAGCATTGTGATACTATGCAATTTACTAGCACTTAGAATATTAATTTATATTTCTACTGAAACAGTGTTATCATGTCTCCTCTGTGCAGTCACAGTATTCAAGAGAAAGCACACTTGGATATGGGTAATCCTTCAAAAATATCTGAATAAATGTGCACCATCGAAGTGAATATCCATTCCTGGGATATTTCTGCTTGGTGTAATACAGTTACAGCATCTTTGATATGTTGAGTTTTGAAGGTTCTTTTTAAAAACATAATTGAAAGTATTATGTATTTAAACTACGTGGTACAATGTACTTAATTTTGCTGTCACTGAATTTGTGTTTTTTTTCATTGAATATCTTTTGGTGGCTATTCGGATTCAAAACTATTTGAACTATTTGAAATTTGAAATGCAGCGTTTTCATCTGGACGAAATGGAATTTTATGATATCTACTGAATATACTTCAAAATAATCATACAGTGGAAAAATAATTGTTTCTTGGATTTAATTTCCTAACACTAATGATATATTATCATAATTGCTATATTGTTACCATTTTTGGAATTATAAGCAGAAAAATTTCAGTTTGAAAAACAATTACATTATTAATATGAATTGTATTCTACTATTACACTTATTATTTGTGGCCTTGAAACAAAAAACTACATTAAAAAGATAGTATTTCATTTAGCTATCTTTGCTGTTTGCAGGGTGTCATGTAATAATGAAAAAATGGCAGATAAAAACAAAAATCATTCATGTAAGTAGAGTACTAGCTTCATTGAATATTTTCTGAATGTAATTTTTTATAAATGTCATTATAAGGATAACAAAATGATCATGGCCCTATGATCCATAAAAAATTACTAGTATAAGCAGTATATAGTAATCACCACCACTAACACTCTTGAATGCATCAGCACCAAGTAGCAGTCACTTTTCATTTCCCATTCCAACTTGCATAATGCAAACCTACACCAGTACAGAACTGCGAGTCTAAAAATATCTTTATTCTTAAGCAAATACAGCAGACAAAAGACAGAAGAGCAGGGCACTAGCTCATACACTTTTTTCTCAGTGGAACCTTCTCATTGACAAAATGTCACTAAATTTAAAGTAATCTTCATTATAAAGGAGCAGAAAAATTAGTCCTGACAGGAAAATCAACACATTCATATATATTCACAGAACTGACAAGAAGATTCTGTTCCTAGAATAGCAGTGTGGCAAGCCTATGAACACCCAGAAAGGGAGAGATCATAAAAGTATAATACTATGGTTACAACAGAGACACAAGAATTCTTGTCTGAATACAGCAAGAAAATAGTAAAAATTCTTAGCATGTACTTAAAGGTGATTTTTTTAATTCAAAAAAGTAATCATGATATCCTACTTCAAAGGGAATCCATCAATATATTAAAAAAAAAAAAAAAAAAAAAGAAAGAAAGAGTATTGAATTACAGAACTATATTTTAATAATAGCTTTGAGCGACAGTATGGAAATTGAACAGCTGATCCTAAATCAGAACCAGAAGGTATCAGCAATTCAGATGAGGAGTTGAGTGTTGGGTAGCTTACCATAGCAATGACAGCTGCTCCAGCTCCAGCAAGTGCCACAATGAACAAGTGGAATGTCATGTTTAGCTGCAAAGGGAGGCAAAGAAAAGGACTTTCATGGTTGTACAACAAACAGAAAATGAACAAAAATTCAGAATAACATAGAACAAATAATTACCTTCCTGGTGCCACCTTTCCACAAAAGTGGAATGAATAGGAATATTTTTTCCAAGAGATTGATACCACTACATGTCATTGCACTTGTGCTTGTTTTGTTACAATGTTCGTATCAGGGAAAAAAGCATAACTCTATTTAAAAATACAGCATTTACACAATAAAATATTAAGAAAATTAATTATTTAAAAATAAACACTCCAGTACTTTTTGAGGGTTTTGTTTAGGGTTTTTTATGCTACAATACTACAGTACTATTTTACAAGAATTATGTCTGTGGTGGATTCTCCAGTGGCAGAGATAGCCTAAGAAACCCCATTTTTCCTCCATTAATTGTAGCTTTCCATCCTCATATATTGATCCACTTTCCTCTAAAATTTGTTCATAGTGATACAATATAAACCAGGTTACTTACATAATTCAAATCAACCACCTTCCTCACCTCACCCTAAACCAAATGATTACATTTGCTTTTACTTTCAGTGACCTGGTTTATGCAGCAGCCACAGAGAGTCAACTTCATGGGTTTGGTATAAGGGTGTGTACCTACCCTCTAAGATTTATCCAACCATAGTAAGACCCAGTAAAACACTTGGCAAATGTTGATCCTTCTGGCTGCAGAGGGATCAACATTTAGCCCCTTTGTTTTAGGTAGATATAATTTTGTTTGTCCCTCTTCCTGTCTTCATCCTCTATTATTTAAAAACAAAACCAGAACCCTCAGCTGCACTGAAACAGGTGGCATTTGCCCAAGGGAAAAACTACAAAGAAAAATGTACTAAAATCTACTGTCCTAAGGCTCAACAAGTTTTGGCTGAGTTCATTTGAAATCTTTACTCTCCTGTCACAACAGCAATCATAAACCTTTCAATCAGTGATTCAATACATGGACTTATTCATTGTGCAGCAGAGGCATTAGCTTTCAAGAACACTCAGTAACAAAGTAGAAGATATTGGAATTATTAAAAAAACCCAAAGAAACAAACCACTAGTATATTTTGGAAAAAAAAAAAAAAAAAGGATGGATAAATTGCACTGACTAAGTTTGGTACTTGGTAAAAGACTAGGAAAACTACATGCTTGACTGTATTTTTCACTGTGATTTAAGTCATCACCAGAGCTAGAATTAGACTATTAACAGTAAGAAAACATATATCAGCTACTTCCTACTATAACATATATTATGGATTTGCCAAAAATACTATGGTATTTATTTACCTCATTAGAGTCACACATCTTGATGAAACTTTCTGATGAGGTGCAAACCTTCTTTTCCTCTCCAATAGTTACAATACCTGGAGAAGAATAAATATTCACATTATTTAGAATTCCTAGTACAGATCAACTTCCTTTATACGGGAAAAGCTAAGAAGTTATTTTAACAATAATATCTGGATTTTATTGACAATCGGGAGTCTGGAGCAACTCTCCTGTTGAGACAGGAGATGCCAAGCTGAGGCAGTTGGGGCTGCAGAGCCTGGAGAAGAGAAGGCTCTGGGGAGACCTTATAGCAGCCTTCCAGTAACTAAAAGGGTCCATCAAGAGAGCTGGAGAGGGGCTTTATTCAAGGGCATGCTGCAGTAGGATACGGGGTAATGGCTGAAACTGAAAGAGGATAAGCTTGGGTTAGATGTAAGGAAGAAACTCCTTATTGTGAGGGTTTTGAGGCACTGGAACATGTTTCCCTGAGAAACGGTGGCCATTCCATCCCTGGAAGTGTTGAAGGACAGGTTGGATGGGGTCCTGAGCAACCTGATCTGGAGGAAGGTCTTCCTGCCTCATGGCAGGGGGTTGGAAATTGTCTTTAATTGTCTTTCCAACTAAAACCATTCTAGGATTCTATTCTATTTCAGCCATCACAAAACTAACACATCATCTATTTAGTGAAAGCCCTAGTAAGAAACATGTAGATAACAATCTTTCTGCCATTTTTGAGTATATCTTTATTCCCTATTTTGATCAACACGATTAAAAAACCAGAAATTATTTGCAACCAGTTTATACACTTAAAAACTTCACTTAAAAACTTGTTCACCCTCTCTACCCTCATGTGGAGAAATATGTTGTATATTGGTTACAAATATATTGATCTGGTATAAAGGTTCTTCCACAAGTTATTAAAAAAAGCATTACACAAACCTATACTTTATTGTTTCTCTTTTCAGCAATAATAAGTAGAATCTGCTACCTTGCTTCCTTTAGCTAATGTCCAGATATGAATTCAAAGACTAGCTTGAAGAAAAAAACTGCAATTAACTCAGTTATGATGAAAAATGGTACTTTCCTAATAATAAACAGTGTTTTTTGCACTGAATCTACAGGAAACAGATACAGAATACACATTGCATATGTGAGTGTTCTGTGAACATTCTAAATAGAATGAAAAATAGTCATGAATACTAAGAAAATAAAAGGTCATAGAAAGAAAAATTAATCCACTAGATGGGAACTATACAGATAATTGCTTTTTAAATTCACCTGCCATACTGTGTAGAAAATAACCCAATAAATAATAAAAGACCCCAACTTTTCTTCCCTCTCATGAAAGAAAAGTATAAAATATTTTACTTCAGGTGAATTTAAATATTTACTATTAATGAAACTGTTTCTTTGCCAAGAAATACAGCATCATTTATACATGTCCACAGAACAATTAAATATATACTAGTATTTTATTTTAGGCCAAGGAAACAAAAGAATGATAAGAAACTGTCTGTTGAGAGTATGATTTCCCAAAACTCGGTGGGTTGAGAAATCACTAAGACCATAACATATAGAATCAAACCAGTCATGTAGAAGGAAGGAATTAAATTATCATCAACACAAGAATTCTCAGACATTTCAAGATTGCAAATCCCTTTCTATCCAAATTTTGCATCCTCTCAGAACAAACATTGGTGCATATCCCCACATTATTCTAACCTCCACCATTCAGGCTTTATCTATCTCTCTGTCTCTCTTTCCACCACTTTCTTAGAGTGTTACCATCAGTATTGTTTGTCCTCATCAAGGTTTTTGAAAGCAATTAATCTTTTCATGTCCCAATTCACCCCTGAAGAGACAGCTGAAACCCTAGGATCTCACATCTCCAAGTCAGTGTTCTACCACAAGATTAAAAGTCATTCTCAAGATAAATGACTAACTAAGCATTTTAGACAAGTTCCAGCAACTTCTAAAGAAAAGACTAAGAGCCAAAGTCCAGTGCCAGATTTTCATTACTCTGGGAAGATGGACAAAGTTGACTCAATTTTTGTCAGGTCTGGAAATACAGTTCATCTTTTATACACTGCCTGGACTAGTAGGTAAAAGGGCAGAGAGAGACACTTAAAAATTGCTTCAGAAACACTGAACAGTTCATTTCAGATACATGGAGGCAAAGCAGTGGAGTGCTTTCCTTTGTGCAATCTTATTTTTCATTTAGTGCTTTTTATTACGTACCATACTGGCGAAGATCCAAGCAGAGATTAGCTCCATCCACTACGGTGGCATTTCGGCAAATGGTCCACAGATTGAAGTACATGTAAACAGGCAGAGAAGTGAAAGCTGTAACTCCAAGCCAGGCCAACATAAAGATGTATGTCAGCATAATAAACTGCAGTAAAAGAAGGGAAAACAAAACCAGTGGTAAATCAGAACTGGTACAACATTGGAAAAAAGGAACCACAGAGAAATAGAAAATGCATCTATGACTGGCTTTGTCTGCTCTGTCCTTATCTAATTTACAGTTTTGGTCTGATAATCCACTAATAATCAGGTCAAAATGAAGCCAGAGCACTGATGTGACATTTCTGAAGAACAAGAATCACACTTGCAGAAGTGCAAGCTTACTTCCTGTTCCTCTCACTCTCGTGCCAACTATGGATGCCAAGCAGAGCACCTGCAGAACAGACAGCTGCATGCTCTGTGAAAACGTGTCTGCCCCTCTCTCTCATCACCACTACACCATAGTTAGGACAAGAGGCCTTATGGTTGTACCTTCCGCTATCAAATATGATGCAAAAAAATTGAAATTAAATACTGTAGGCTTTGCTTCTTTTGCTTTTAAAACTGGGCTCTTAATGAAAATGAGCCTTTATCCATGACTGCCACAAAATCTCACTGGCAAATCCATTTTGCATTGAACAAATGAGACTATATTTTTACCATTCTATTATTGCCTTCAGACATATGTGTGATCTACATACAAGCAAATTCATCATACAGAAAAAAAGTAAGGAAATGTCCTATAAATATGCTACTTTGCTGCTCCTTTGCTGACCTGACACCACTGGGAAACACACTTATTAATAACAAACCATCTTCTCATTTTATGCTTTGGAAAGACTATGAAGAGGCTACATGAGAAAATGTGGAAATTAGTCTCTAAATATTGAAACCAAATAGCCCTAGTGTTTGGTAGCTTTGGAAATGCTGATGAATCTAAACACATCTGGAAACAGAAAAAATTCATTACAGTAACATTTTTTCTAGCTGCTTACCTCAGAAAAATATTTGTTCTGAGAATAAGAAATAAGAAATATTTTTGAAAGATAAATAAGCTGATCAAAAAATTTGCTTAAAATTAAACCTTAAAGAGTAAATAAGGGGAAATAGAAGATATTTTCTCATTTGTTTTTAGGGTTTTTATTTTAATGTAAGATCTCTCAATTCAGGTAATACAGGAAAAAACCTGATATAAATACAAACTTTAGTTATGGAAATCAAATAAGGTCAGAATCTAAGAGCTTGTAAATGGTACTAAAAATTGTAGCATGATGGCTTATCCAGATTGATCTGATCAGGAAATCCAAAGCAATTCAAAACAACAAAAGGTCTGAATTATAAATGAGGTACTTTTATTGCTTGGAAGTTATAGGATGGATGTTCTCAAGCAATATTAAAGAGACCTTAATTTAATTTACTTTAACTCACTTCCAAATATTATTAAATGGAAGTAATTTTAATTCTGAGGAAGTATATTTACACAGGGATTTAATGTAGTTTAATTAATCCAGTTTAAAATTTATTTCAGATTAATTTTCCTGATTGTCCCTAGGTAAATGAGACTTGCAGTAATAGTTCGAAAAGCTGTTTAATACTGTTGATATCAGTTTTCTATCCTTTTTTTGCGTTAGTACTCCATGCTTCAGTACTCCTACTTTACATCCATGTAAAGAGAGATCCAGTCTGAGTTACAAACTGTTTTAACTTTTCCCTCAACATCCACCTAGTTTAAAAGAAAAACTGATGTGTCTAATTTATACATAAACATTTCTAAAAATGCATCCATGCAGATAATGTCTGTTTTCCTTACCAAATTTTCCCAATAACACATTTACTAGAAACCCTACTGGCAAAATAGAGAAAGTGATAGCAAAGTCCAAAATAAATATGCACCCTTTATTTAGGTAGACTGTACACATTTCCATGCACCAGTGACTTTATATGTTGGAAATTATATTCCATCTATGAAGAGTAAATAGTTAACACAAGTAAATACTTCTCTGTACATGCTCCTTCTTTTGTTGTTGTTGTTGTTGTTATTGTTCTTTTACTGTTTTGGGGGTTTTTTTCCATATTATGGTGTTAAAATTAACAAAACAACATCTGGTTCAGCCCCAGGCACATACTTACAAATAATTATTTGGAAAATTATTTGGAAATATAGGTTTAGAGATGTGAATTCCCAACTAAAATGCTATGTCTGATCTTAATTTATTTTTGAGCTAAAGATTCATTCTGCACCATCTTGGTACAGACTTTAAATTCTCATTTATTCTAGAAGTGTTTTAAAGTAAACCTTCCCTCTAGACTATATTCTTGGCTTGTCAAAAGCAAGTAAACCTGAAGTCTTATGATCCTTCCAGAATTTGTGAAATAAACAATACTTAATAAATTTAATACATGTCTCAGTATATCTCATCCATAATAATTTAGTGGAGTACTAAATCTTTTATATTTGTTGCATTACTGAAATGTAACAACTATTTTTATGACTGGGCTCCATATAGATTTGAGAAACTACCTGTTTTGTGATTAGCACCAAATGAAAAAAAACAAAACAAAGATAGGCCTCACCATGAGCCTTACAAATTCTTTTTAATATCTATTTATTTTCTGATCTGTTGTAATGATGAAGAAGCCTACTCGAAAATCTGCACTGAGGTAATGCAAAGCACTAGTATAGCAAAGGGGGAAAACAGAGCTTATTAGTCTCTAAAAAACCTGCCTTGGGCATAAAATGATAGTAGAAATCTGTCAGATGACAATTGCTGTGAGTCACAAGAGCTGCCTTCTCAGAGAGAATTGTCTGTTTGTTATGGAATGGATTCTCTTTAAAAGAGTGATTCTGACTGCCTGAGTATCTCAGAAAAAGTTGCTCAAATGATGATTTGATTTTAAAAACACATTTTAGAAAAGGAAGAACTTCAGTTTTCCTCTGTCAGTTGCTTTCAGCTGGAGAGCCAGTGACCAATGACATGCCCAATTTCGTGTCATAACACCAAGAACACCAAATAGACAGGAAAAAATATGGAAGCTTCCTTTGTTTATGAAAGAATAACTGAAATACAAAACTTCCAGTTAAACCATGTGGTAATTATGGGTTATGCCTGGAAGCTGCTATCACTGATATCAGTGAAGCAAACCACAGAAATGTGATCTGGGCAGCAATATACTTCCTGCTGTAAGGGCAGTAAAAAAGTTTAACCTTGCACAACAAATTATTAGTTTCTAGCAATAGCAGATGGTATCTTATAAATTCTTATTATAATTGAATGAAATTATGAATTATTTGATTATAATAAAAAACCACAAGAAAGAATAAAGTCTTTTTTTAGATAATTTTCTCTGCTATTACAACCGTCTTTCTTTGCTCAAGAGAACTTACAAGGAATGCTTAAGGAGCCTGTTCACTCCAGGAATTAAATTCAGGATCAAATCCCCTGAGATTCAAAGGGATCTTTCTCCTTTGAAGTAGCATTCTGCTACGTGACAAGCTGAAGATTTCTGAAATAGCAGTATAGCATCTTAAAGAGGTATCACAGTTTGTTCTTTAGCATCCTATCTATTGTGTTTATAGTGAGAATTACTTTTTCTGATCAGTTCGATTTTCACTCTAAGAAGTCAAACACATAAACTCAAAACAAACTAGAAGTGATAGTGAAATTCATCTACCAAATCATGAAGGCCACTAATTTAAACTCAGTTCACTTAGATCACTAATTTAAACTCAGTTCAGATTTGCAAAAAATAGCTGAAATTAATTATTTGAACAAACAAATCTTTAACCTTTCTAGTGGTTATTTTTTTGTATCATCACTGTGGCTGGCAAAATGCTCTTGCCAGATTTTGTAAGCCTTTCAGTGCCTGTAATGGCTTTTCTGCGTTATAAATTATCAAAGCGGGAAAATCATCAACCTTATGGAATGATTTTTTAAAATCAAAACAGGCCAATGTCAGAAAGCAGGCATTTCAGAGCATATTCTGAAATGATTTGTGAAGAGCATAACTTCCCTGGTGGTCATAGCTGGTTGAAATCCTTTTTCCACTGAACACATTAACCAAATCCTATCTGTTTTAATAAGATCAAGATTTCAGTTACTGGCTGGCTGGGGTTTTTTTTTTCCATCCTTCTTTCTAATTTATGGGTACTTGTCCCATGAAAAGCACATTCATTAAATTTCAAACACTGTTCTTGTTTTAGTTTTGTTATAAATAATTTAGTACCCCTGAAGAAACATTGTATGATGGCTTCAGTGACCCTAGGGACAGAGACAGTGAAATCTTATCTAGAAGGTACAGTTTCTACAAACAGAAATGGAATGAAAAGGAAACAACTTAAACCTCATTCATTTCATCTTATGAGGACACTATTGCTTACAACAAGAAAAATAATACAGAAACATAGCAAAAAATTAAGTGCCTAAATAAAACTTAACTCCAGAAATCTCACATTGCCATGTAATTTTGTCTTTTTTCCAAACGACTCAATACTTTTTACACTTTCTCTCAACCTCATCATATATTTATTTTATATGAACTCCTTGATTTGAGCCCTCAATGCAGAGAGTTGCAAAAAGATGCACACCTTGCTGTGTTTGCATAACATTTAGATTTATTATCATATGACACACACACACACAAAATGTTTGCTTTCAGCTATGTGAGCTAAGAGGCTCTTTCCAAAGCCTTTCACAGCTTCAGAAATTCTCTTAAACAATTTTTGCCAGACATCAAAACCATACCTAGTAGAGAGATGATGTAAATCCACCCTGCTCAAAGCCTATCACGCTTCATTATGAAACCCTGGCAATGCTCGACATCACCCAGAATAAGCTCAGGTTTAGCCTGGCTGTCTCTTATGGGAATACTAGGAAGCAGCTGGCCTCTGCAGTGCAGTGTAGTCCTGGTTTTGGGTGCATTTTTAAAATAGGAAATGCCAGAACAAGGCACTGTGTTGGATTTTTTGGCCACACAGAAGCATGAACTGAAATTTCTTCCTGAATTGCCCTGCCCAAATATCTCATTCACTTTCAATTGTCTATATATTTGATTTCAAGACTAATAAAAAGTTTTTTAGTTTCAGCAATTTGCCCAGCCTCAAATTCACAACTGACTTTTGTGTTTCAGGCCTTCTGCTTCATCTTTTTCATTTTACCCAGAAAAAATTCCTCTGAGTTATTGCTACTATCTCTTTACTCTGCACATATTCTGCATAAATGCATTTGCATACTCTTTTTCAATTATTCATTACAGCTGACACATATTTTCTCAAATGCTGAAATTTGTCTTGATGCAGTTGTACTGGGAGAGTACTGATAGAGTGCACAATTCTCTCATCAGGTTGCAAGAAGTCAGATTTAAAGTACTACACGCGTTCCCACTTCAGGCCTGTTGTTTATTTGCATTAAATTTTCTATAGTGTAGGGTTCTGACTACACCTTATGTCAACAGTCCAGACTCAATAAGGGCTCTTTATCAATAAAATTTTATGATAGGATAGTCTAAAGAGTAGATATTTTTTCCTGTTCATCACCTGTATTATTATCCAACATGAGTTAAGTTCTTCTAAAAGTTAAAAAATCAGGGGTTCAGATTTCATCCAGCAGATTTTTTTGATTTTTTTTTTTTTTTTTTTTTTAATTATTTTTATTTTTAAAGAAGAATCTCTACATAAATACTTCCACCTCTTCCTGGTGGATGTCTTTTGTGACAGCATCTCACATGTATAATTCCCCCTACGCAAATATGAAAGAGAGCAAGCTGAAAACTTGCTGAGTTCCTCTGGAAAACATTTTAACAATGTAGAAGCTAAAAGAACCCCAGCTGCTTATTTTACAATGTTGTCTAGAACCAGAAATGTTATTATTTATTTAAATGTAAATGAACGATAAAATGGAAAAAAAAAATGTACAGATGTCTCCAGACATTAACATGTTTAAGAAGAACTGTTGAGTAGCTCCCAAGGAAATGGCCTCTAACATTTTAATTTCTGTACTAACTAGCATCTCCAAAATCATGCCTCATTTATGGAGAGAAATAGAAGATGAAATAAAAGCATTTCAACTTGTCTCATTTTATATACAATGCTTCTGGAAGAGACTGTTATTCTGATATTATTACTAAATGCACTGTAAACCACAGAAAAATAAACACATGTAAAATCATTTCTAAAACATCACTTTTATTGCTAACAATGACTTGTTGGACATTTATTATTGCCTCTACAAAACATGTTCATCCTCTCTCTCTCTCTCTCTAACATATTATACTCCCAGGCACCGCTCCAAAAGTCTTGTTGAAACATGGATAGATTTCATGGTGTGCTATTACTGTCATGTGGTTGATATTTCTTGGCTTGCATTCAAGTCAACTGCTTCAAGAGGAAAAAAAAAGCCAATACTGGTCCAAATTTTTCTCCATAGAGGGACAGACTTCTCAGATTTGCCTAAATGAAATTCATTCATATACAGAATACTACCTAATGAGAATTTCCTTTGATTATTAAAACATATTAACAGAAAAAGATAAAATCCCAGAAAATTGAAATTATATTTTCGAACAGTTTTGCTTGGCTTTTTAAAACATTCTACTTCTACAGATAGTTTAGAGGGGAGAAAAACTGATTTTTTAAAAATTAGGATCAGTTCTCACTGTTGATTTCTGCTTTTCACTTGCACATGTATTTTTCGAAATGTGTATTTAGGGTTAAAATATTCCATGCATTACTTCTATTTTTTGGAAACCATTTAGATGCATGTAAAAACTGGCTTACTTTCTGATTTATGCTGTGGATTTGTTGGTAGCAGTGTAGGAGGAGATATCCACAGTCACATCAGGAATGATTCTCTAACAAATTGATTCACATAGTTTGGTAAAAAAAACAATGAAATATCAGTTTGAAGAAGATGGCTTTGCATTGATACAAGACTAAGTTTTACCTTAAGATGATACATTCTTATCTCTTTGGTACTTCCTTAGAAAGCAAATATTCTAATTTTTTTTTTTTATTATTTCTGAATTTTCTTTAGAATGTTGATGGGTTTGTAGCATTGTGTTACCTAAAGTTATCATTAGTTGTTTTATGTATCCTTCAGGCATGACTATAATTGCTGTAGTCTCACAGGCTTCTGAAGCGCTATAGAAAGCATTGGATCTTTACTGATGCTTGACAAAAGCAGAATTTCCTATGTATCTTTTTTTTTTAGCAATCTTTCAAACAAGATTTATTTTTTATCAAAATTCATATGCTCATATTTTCACATTCCCAAAGTTATCCTCCTCCTTTTGTTTTTCTTTCTGGTATTCTTCTAATGCTAGGAGATACTGTCTGGGAATACAGCTAAGCTATTTACTTTGTATTTAGGTGTGATTGAAGGTAAATTGGTTTTTTAACTGGATTTTTAAAATATGGATTAGATATCTTTATTAATTAGTCCTTTTTCATGTGCTCTCCTATGTTCATGCAACCTGACAGTTCAATTCAAAGATATTAAGTAAGAGAAATAATCAGTCCCATCATTACCTTTTTCCCGGTCCTAGTAGCAAATTTTCTAAGTTATGATACCAAATAGCTGATAAATATTTTATAAAATCCTGAACCATCATCTAATGGCTTTCAGTGATGACAAGTTTTTCAAACACAGATGAAGATATAACACTCAGCTGGAAAAGGACTGAACAATACAGATTGTTTACATTTTTTACACTTCCAAAATTTGCATTGCAACATTTTTTCAGGAAGATTCCATGGTTTGTAGTTGGACACAAGGCAGTGAAGCTTAAACTAGAAAGCAGAAGTAATAGTTGTAAGTCTAAAACAAATGTGTCACTCAAGGTTAATACTTGGCTGTCAAAAATAAAATGTGTTTTCTTTCCTGACATATTCTTAATGAGCTTTGAGAAGCCTATGTGAAAATGAAGGGGTAGGGACCTTCCTTGCTTGTTTCCTGTCTTGCCTAGCATTCAAAGTCAACAACACAGCCTTTTAAGCTTTTATTGTGACCTTAAATAAATTTAAAAGTTTCCCTCCTTCCTGTGCAAGTAATGCTAAAAAATATTTACAAAACTAACTATGAATTCATTAAGACATCAACAGGAAGATACAATTTATATGAATAACAAAGATATATGGTTTCTGTGGGTTTTCTTTCACCACAAAAATAATGAATTTGTGATAATTCCACTGATATTCAAAGGCTTTAATAGCTATAAAACTAGTAAGCTGTCTAGATGCAGTTAATAAGTTAGCCATGTGAGAACAAGGATCAGGAAATCTGTCATCATCTGATGAAACATTCAAGTTAAAGCTGAGATGGATTATCTGAACATAGGGGAAATAAAGCTATCATCTTGAGCAATTTATGATGATCCATAACAGAAAATTGAAACCCATGGAGAAAGTGCAACCGCTCCCAAAGTTAAGCATACTTTGGAAATGTACAACAGCAGTTTAATTAACAAAAAATACTTACTGAGCTCACATGCCAAGGAAAAAATCTGTCATTAATGTGCAAGACATAAAGCACAGTCTGAAGCAAAAACATTCAGTTCATCCAGTTTATCACCACCAACAACATTGCTGTCAACGACCAGCAAGACCAAGAGAAGATGAGAACGTATTGGCAAGGCATATTACAATGTCTGGCACAATCTTCTATTAAAGGAAGTAATGAATACCACAGTCAACAAAAGGGCTGCATATGCAACACATGGGAAGTTGTAGGAGAAAAGGAATATTAAAAAAAAGTATGATTTTATACGTGCAATATTCCTAGGTGAAAAAAGCAGGAACTATACAATAAAGAAAAACAAAAAGGATTGGGCAGATTACAGAAATAAGACAAAACAAGTAGAGTCAGCACCTGTGCATAACAAAATAATTTCTAAGCTCATTGAAAAATATTTCTAAAAATGTAACAAATGGCAACAAAAATAACTTGCTTTCTTCTTTCTTTTCAAGATGCCATACGTATATAAAGAATGCAGTGGGGAGAGAATGACATAAAGATGACTGTCTTTAACCATTCAACTGAGTTTTGAACTATTGCTAGTTCTTCCCGTTTCAAGATCAAGAGCAGAAAGCTGCAAGGAACACAGTTCTCTAAAGAAATTCCAACACTGGTTTAGTATCCAGGGATAAGATGATTTCCAACAACCTATAAAATTGTTAATATGTTTTCTTTTGTCTACTCACTCCAGTAGTGTTTAAACAGCAAATGTTATTCACCTAAATTCCAGATAAAGGGGCCAAGCAGGATACATCCAACTAAATGTATATAGTTGATTGAAGAGTTTAATATAAACGGCATAACTTAAAAGACTTGAGGATTATTCTCTTTGTAGAAAATAGGACAGTCAGAAAAAAATTCAATTCATCTGACAAAGTTTGCCTAAATCTCCCTCTCCTTTAATTACTGAAGGAGCACAGGCCTTTCTCTTGACAACCTTAGTGACATCCTTAATTAGGTGGGATCTATCTGTGTCATAATATATTCCCTCTGAAATTAACTACTCCATTAGCTTCTGGGTAATTTGTGGAAAAAATCATGTTTCTGGTTTTCAACTGAGAAATCTGAAAGGTCAGAGCACTGTGAATCTCACCTTCCCTATTTCCCATATCACAGTCTGAAACTACTTACAGCATACACAACCAAACATGTATGAGGACAAGAGATTTTTAGATACTTTCCCTAGTTAAGATTGGTTTAAAGGATTCTGGATACATAAGTACATCTGCTATCTTGGAGAGAAGGTCCTTTATTTCTCACAAATATGGTATGAGCATACTATATTCCTCAGATGGAGCAGAATTTAATCAGAAGAAAGGCCTCCCTGTCTGTCAGATCAGCAGTTTTCCCCAGAATTTCCAGACATGGTAGCTAATTTTCAGAAATAAGGGCTTCATTTCTAACATTCAGAAATAATACATCTGTTCTGGGTGGGAAAGCCAGCTGAGCCTGCACTGAACTCTCTTCCTCCTGTTACACAAAGAATCAAATGTCAATATGAGGCAGTTTCATTGCCTCTAGAATAACTGGTCTGGCAAAGAAAAGATGAAGTGAGGAGTTCACAGATGGTTTTTCAAAACATTTGTGCAACCTCCATGGTTTTTTTGCAAAATAAAAGCTGGAAATATTTTGTGAGGTTCATGTTTTAGTTTAGGCACTCAAGAAGCACGTGTGAAATAGCACATAGGTAATCAGGTACCCAGAATCATTTTCAAAGGCAGAAAAATCCTTGTCAGTAATTTAAATAAAATATTCTGAAAACTAAAGATATAGAAGGTATATGTAAATGCATTTTAGAATATAAAACATCTTTCTCTAGAGCCTTAACATGGTTCTTTTGAAAAGCAAGGTACAAAGAAATAGAAATAGAAATAGAAAAATAAATAGAAAAAGAAATAGAAATTCAACTGCCACAATGAAGATTTTATATAATATTTTCTGATTAAATGAAATAACCAAACCTTCTTTCCCATTTTATAGCATAACAGGAGGGGGAGATTATCATTGTATTTCTTTGTTCATTTTTCTCTATTGACTCTGTAAGCAGATATTCTAAAACAAGGTGTTAACGAGGCTTTCCATGGCCAAGGGAGCTGAATATAAATAGGAAAGGTATTAAATTGCAAACATGAAAAGAGCATTACAGTTGGCTTCGGGCCTGTCTCCCATTCTTTGCTAATCATGCTGCAGCACAGTTATATATGACTGCATATTTAATACTCTAAAAGCATGTTCAGGCATGGAAAAATGAAGCCTAGAAACAAAGCCATCCCTCCTCAAATGTGGCATTGTTTTAGTGCTTTTGTTTTATTTTTCACAGTAAATTAAGTCTGCAAATGTTGCCAATGAGAGTCTTCACTGTCACTTTCACACGGCCTCTCAGATGTGAGAGGCTCTACTCCATGGCAGCACTGACATGACTTGGATGCTAAGCCTCTGAATACTCATATCAGCTGCTAGGTCAACTATACAGTCACTGGAAAGGTTAGGCTGAGCTATTTCTTTTTCCATTACTTCAGGCAAAAAAAATTCCCTTTTCCCATTCAGAGGTAGAAAATGAGCTATTTGCAGCTCAGGAGGGAGGTCAGGAAGGGCACATGAAAAGTTCCTTCAGATGTTGGCTATCAGTGTTCTTAAAGGCCTGCTTTTCAAAAATTTTTCTGAAGAAAGAGGAAAAGATATTACTTTTCATATTTTCATATATATAAATACAGCTTATCCATACAAAGCTAAAATAAAGTCCTCCTTCTTGAAGTTTTTTATTAATTTTTTTTCCTCCATTTTCATAATAGGTTTAGTCACAGACAACAAATTTGCTCATGCAAAATATTAATGACAAAAAACTGGTGGCAATGGTAAAGCTGAAGGACTTCATTTTCTGACTTTAACATGCTAAACTTCTATTTAGAAAGACATCAACAAATTTGATGTGAAATCAGTCACAACTGGAGTTTTTACAAAGGTGATTTTGATGTGGAGCCATTTAATAATTTTAATTTTTCAAAATGAGAAATATCCTGTGTGTACATTTCTGCTAGTATTAAGGCACTGCTAAAAGAAACTGTTTAATCTTTGACAGTTTAGAGTTTAATATTTACAAAATTACTAGCTCAAAACTGTGTACCAGGAAGCTTTCTTTCAACTTGTAGTATCTGACAACACCTTCAATAGCATTATGTCATTTTGGCAACTGTACACAGCAAAATTTATTACAGCACAATTTTAGCAATTGAACAATCTGGCCTTAACACACAATACTGATTTGGTTTCATTTACCTCTCCACTATTCTTTTTCTTGTTCTTAGGTCTTATTTCTTTATATCATTGCAAGTGTTAAGGAACTGAATAAATTCTGAACTTGTCTTTCTTGGATTGAAATATTTTCTAATTCCAAATATACATTTTTTAAAAAAATCTAAGATGTTATTTTTCCTTTAAGAATTTGAAGTATTTAAAATTTGAATTTGAGAAAACAAAAATCAACCTAGTTGAAAGGATATCAAGTTTAATTGTCATATACTCTCTATAGCACAGACACTAAAGCCAGAAGAAGAATCTAAAATAACTCCAGCCATTTGTATACCAATCTTACTGACACATCATCAAAATGAGAGAAGCAATCAAACAGCAGGTTCATGGGGTTTTTCATTAAGAAAAAGAAAAAACTTCCACTGACTTCAAGAATAATGACAACAAGGTATTTAGCTCAAAAAAATTGATGGATTATTGTAATTGTGATGATAAACACTAAACAGCCTTAACTGTAGCTGCATAACGTACATCAACCCAGGGCTTCTCAAAGTAAAACACAAAAATTGGAAATTACTGATGAGGAAAGTAAAGCGTTGAAGGAAACCATGTAAAGAATGGCTAATAATAACAGTGATATTAACCATGGACTAGCTGTTTAACCGTTCATTTCTTCTAGACACTACTATAGAATTACAGTTATCAAAAGTGTGAGGGGATGTAGCACTGCTCTGCTGCAATACTGAGGACAGGCAGTCATAGGGGCTGTGAAGAAAAACAGTGTTCTGAAAATCTTGCTACTCTATACAGAATTGGAACTAACTTAGTAGGTCCTCAGTGAATATAGATTAGAGACTTCTCTCCAGAAGATGAAAGCAGTGTTGGCATAAGCAATGACTGCTCTATATTTAAAATGTTCTCAGTCCGTTTTTATATATTTATTTAAAGATTTTAAAGCAATCTTAGTCTAAGTGCAAAAATCATACCATGATGACAAGAACTAAAGAAAAAGAGACAAAACCACAGGATTACTGGGGAGCAGGTTATGTCTATGTAGAGACGACATACATACTGCATTCCCTATTTTACAAGATGCAGATCATCTGTGTCCAGCTTAATCTTAAATGTTAGGATATCCAAAATACTAGTTTTGATAGTCTTTGTGTGACTGGAAGTATCTATTGCTTATATTTGTTTAGACTGCATTCCACTTAATTAAGTGTTGACATTGTAGGAGAGTACAGTGGGAAACCCAACCCTGACTACTAATTTACATATTATCTATCATTAATATAGCATAAAAAAGGTGTACTTATCTAGTACAACTAGTTCTATTTGGCTGTATTTATTCATTTAGTATTCATCACAAAATATGAGGTTTTGATGCAGACCGTGTTTTCAGAAATATCCTACTCCAACAGCTACCAAGTGCTCAGGCCTCTTAGATTAGATGCAGAACAGTCTAATACCACAAAAATTAATTAGTAACCTATTAGTTAGTAACCTATTAGTTACCTATACTGAGCAGAAATGTTAAAATAATCCCATTTGAAACAGTCAGCAATTTTAGTATGATAAACTTCCATTTAAGTCCTAGTAAAAACCAGAATTTTTTGAATCCAAGTTTTCCATGGTTATAAGTGAATGGTCTCTCCAAGTCAGATATTAACACAGTGGTAAATTAATGGGCTGTTTGCCATTTAGAAACAAAATAGAATCTGATGACAGGTCTCAGCTCGTTCCAAAGAGGAATAGGCAAGATTCCTAAAATAACTGAAAATATTAGTAAAGGAAATATTTCATTCCCAGTAGTGCTGGAGGCCTTACAGTTTTAGTCCTGTTCAGTACAGCTTATGTTGTTGCTGAGGTAACAAACTTTCTCATTCAGGTGGAATTCATTGCTCCTGAGTAGCAAGAATTACTTATTAGCAAGAATTACCAATACAGAGAATATTTATAACACTCTGCTCTCCTTTGCTGTAATTTTTAAACACCAAACTGAGATAGCCAAAATCTTAAAGAGAAACAAAACCAAAAAATATTCATCACAAGGCACTAAAAAATATACAAAGCATACTGAATTTGTTGTAAGTACAAAAGCTTTCTTGGCCACTTACCCAGGCACTCACACATCTGCCACAAGTGGTGATTTTGAAATCTCCATAGAGATCCTTGATGGCACCAGTTGTAAAGAATCCCTCCACCATCAGCAGAATGCCATATACAAAGAATGCAGCTGCTACACCATATATCACGTACTTGAAGATGTCAATCCTGTAGAGGTACAGCAAAAATTAATTATCTACATAAATATTTAAAGCCGACTGAAATTTCAGGGTGAGATAATCAGACCCCCTGAGTCTCAAACTTTGTGACTGACTGGAGTCAGTGTAAGTGCTGATGTGCCATAATGACAGGTAAAGCTGAGGACAGGAATGAACTTTGAAATAAAATAGCATTGATATTAGAAACACTGGGTTGTTTAATCTAATTAAATATAAAAATGGTTCTGTTTAGGTAAGACAGCACAAATTGTAGCATCAATTTAAAAGTCAGTTACTTTTCCCTTTTTTTTCTCTAAATGAAGTGGAAAAGGAAGAAAAAGAAAAGGAAGCAAAAAGCTGGTAAAAATGTCATAAGTCTATCCAGCACTTAGGTTATAGAAGATATTTAGTTACAACTTTCAATAAAACTTTCTGCACATACAAGTAGTTCTCAAGCTTCAATGTCACTCTGTGCTATCTTCTCATTGTTATTCTCTCACTTATTCTCCAGTGGACGAAGTATTTGACACTTTGTCAAATAAAGTCATCAAGAGAGATTTCTTACTTCAAACCAGAAACATATTCCAGAAGTAATGAGATCAGATCATTTGGAATTCTTCTGTAATGAGGTTTCAAAACATCATTTCACAGACACAGAATTGAAGCAGCAGAGGGATGGCTTTCAGTGTGACATGCAGAGTCCTAGAAGGCTCAATTCACTACAGAGATTACCTGGGTTGTGTGGTTGCTCTGCTCAGCACTGTCTATAAGTTCAACATTCACTCAAGGAGTCCTAAATATTCTCTCATGACCAGCATCTGTGAAAAGGTTTTCAACAGCATCTCTCTGCTCCGTTGTCTAAACTTGGAAACATTCTGACTGACCATAGCCTTATATCAGCAGATTTCAAAGTTTTCTACTTGAACTTCTCTAAAAAACTAGCCAGAGCAAATTTTCAGTTTGTGGATGTGACAGGGCAGGAACTGTGCAACTCTTTATAAAATGGTAATATGCAGATTTAAGATGGTACTAAATTCCAATCTTATTCTCCAGGTCAAGATAGTGATACCTCCTAACAACGAAAGACAAAAAATAAGGCTGAGAACCTTAGGATTAGGATTTGCGAGATGAATTTTGACAAGCCATTACCCATAGATGTTTTCTCAGGACAATGATTATTATTTTTATTGTTATGAAAGGAAATATTAGATTACAACAATTCCTTAGGAGCATACTTTCCATCATCACTCAAAAGACAACTCCCAGTACTTATTTTCCATGTATAATACAATAAAAAAAGCACAAACCCTGTTAAAATGTCTTTGAGCTTGAACGGTTTCCAAAATATTTTAAGTCAGGTTCAGGTCTACATTAAAAAATGCAATAAAAATGCAGTTAAATTTCTGAGATAATTATGGGATGGGAGAAGTACTATAAATGAATGCTTCTGTAAATTAGACAGGTTATGTTTTTCCCTAACATTCTAATAACAAAAAAACAAAAAAAAAAAAACAAAAAAAAAAAAAAAACCAAAAAAAACCAACAAAAAAACACCCCCAAAACCCCCTTTTTGTTTCATATTCAAGTAAAAACTAGAGTAAGTTAATTGCTGCATGGAATAGATACTTGAACAACTCAAAAGGGTGAAAAAAACTTAACACTGTAGGTGGTATGAGATGATGCAGATGAAATTTATTTTAATACATATTATTCAGATTATATCGCAAAAATTCCATTTCCCTAATTTGACAGTAACTCAGCCATTGTAACACTTTTTTTTAACATCAAGGCTGTGTTTTAAGCCTATCTTCTCATTGGTGATCAAAGAAAAGGTTACAAAAACAAATAGACAGCAACTTTCAGTGACTATTCCATAAAAACTCTTCCAATTGCTGTATTACTTACTTTAAACAATTGTGACCTTCACCAGTTGAAGTCTGGGAGTTCTGCCAGCAACAGCTCCTCTCAGACCTTTATGTGCTCAGTTACAAGCTCTCACTGCCCTAAAGAGATTATGACTTTTGAGAAGTCCAGAGACTATTTCAGTCCTTACAACAGCCCTTTAAACCATCTGTGCTGAGTCTCCCACTGAGCTGCTTGTGTCAAAAAGTACTAAGAGACCTCTGCTTTTTCCTTAGCCTTATGTGCATCTACAGGAATAACTTTCACTTAAGCCTTCCCTTCATAAAAGGAAAAAATATATATAGCTCAACACTAGCCAAATATAGAAATCTATTTCTTCCTCATCCACTCATTACAGAGAGGTCATAAAATTTCTATTCATCAGACTACACAGGATGAAATACTCAGATTTATTCCAAGGGAAAAGGATCTCCTATAAAGAAAAGAGTAAAATGATAAACGGAAATTGTGACACAATCACTCAACTATTCTTTAAAGCCAGATAGAATTGTATTCCAGTACATGTCTGTTGTATTTAAAGAAAATGTCTGTTGTATTTAAAGAAAATGTATTACAACAATAATTTTACATATATATAATTTTGATGATAGTATTGTTATTAGGTTATTCTGCCGTATCTAATACAGTTCACATTAACTTTTATTTTCTCAATAAATTATAATAGATAAAAGATAAACCTTATAAAATGGAGATTGCCTTTCTTTAAAATAAAATGTGGTTCTTTGTGGATGAACTCACGGAGATTAATTGCCATCTGTGCTTCAGCAAATTCTCAAATGCTGCAGACAGAGCATGAGAGCAACCAGGGAGGTAGAAGGGAATGGCAGAAGGGGTGATGAACATGAGCCAATGGGCAAGATGGGTAAGGACAAAAAAAAAAGAGCAAGAAGGGCTTGCAATTGTATAAGCTGGAGTGGAACGAAAGAGGTGGGTAATGAGCAAAGAAAGGAGACAAAATGATAGAATTTTCTTCTCCTGACAAAACTTGTATTGGAAAAATATACATTACGTGAAGACTAAGGCTACCCTGACCTAGGTTGCTGGGTAGATTAAGCTGAATGATTATCTAAACATAAAATAATTGGAAAAAGCATCTTGAAGTTAGTAAAAGCTTTTTTAACAAAAATTTAGAATAATCTAAACCATCTTTTTTTGTCTAAATCTGTAGATTCCCCATGGATTCTGGATTTATGCTATGTTAGAAATGTTAAAAACAAAAACATTATGGTTTTTAAATTGTGATTTGAATCAAGCTGATCCTTCAATTTTTAGTTCTTTCTGTTCTGCTAGGTCATTAATTAGATATAACTAGATATAACATTTTAAGTAGACTCCTTAATTCATTAGTCTGAATCTGGATTCTAGCCAACAAGAAGCATATTTAAATTATCTCTAGAGAAAACACTTTCTTCTGCTGGCAGAAGGTATTCAGAGAAGCCATCAATGCTAACTTCTCAATGAACAGGTTGAAGCTGAGTACCAAGTACACTATCGCAGCAGAAACAAGTCAGAGGTGAGTGAAAACATTCTTAGTAAGTCAGACGAATGTTGCAGATTTCCTACTGTGTATTTTCATGTTTTGGCAAATTTAAATATTAAAAATTATAATAAATCAGCAAAAATTAAATAATTTGTTGAATGATCATGTCTATGTTCAGTAGGTTTTTGTGAAAAGCATGTTAATTGTTTTGGAACAATCTACATACTTGCTAGGTTTTTTGTTGTTATTTTTTTTTTTTTTTTAATTTGGTTAATATAGGAATGCAGTACAGACATTTAGTTGTAATTAACAGCTAAAGCTCACACTGCTTTGCCCTATGACATGATTCTCATGCTGCCCAGGAAACCATTATATTCTAATAAATTATGCGTGCACTTTAGCCAGAACAAGTGACAAAAGCCAAGTATTCCAATGTCTTCATTGGTCTACCCATCAGAATTACTGTGGGATGAGTTTTCCTGAATTTATAATTCTGTCTCATATTTCTATTCCTGAATTTATAACACCACTTCTCCACTATATAGATAATATAATAATATAATATCAAGATATTACAGATGTTAAATAGAACATGACTGCCAGTAAACTGTACCTATACTCTCTGAATGCAAGTAGTTTCAGGCAATTACATCTACTTCCAAGCTAAAGAACCCCCAAACATAATAAGAAAAATAAAATACCAAAGCAATCAAAGTACTGAAATGTTAATAAGATTGCCATAGTACAATATCTAATGAAAAACTGCCTGTTTTTTTTGCTTTGGTTTGGTTTTTTTTTTTCAGCCTGCATAGAAAATTTATAAGGATGAGAAATACATGTAAATGTTATCATTGGGGTTGAAGGGCTTCTCCCGTTTTGGGGGATTGTTTGGGTTTTTTACATTTTTTCTCTTTTGATTACAGGGAATTTTGAATACTTGATGTTTACATCTAGAACACACAATAATCTCTGTTACTCTGTAAACCAGAAATGCTGACCTCCATGCTGATCCTCTTGCCCCCTAAGGCACTGTTCCTAAGAGGGTGTTAAGTCACTGAGATAGCAGCCTCCCCCCACAAGCTGTCTCAAGTTTTGCAAATGTGTTTTTAGAAGACAAACAAGATATAAGAGGATGTTTATAAGCAAAAAGGTCTGTTTAGGCTATGCAGAAACCAAGCCCCATGGAACTTCTGAAAAAATGTGCTCAGTCTCTCCTGCAAACCAGGTGGGAACAATTTCTTGGTGTCAGTTCATGATTCTATTCACTTAAACAAGTTGATTAAAGAAGATAGCTGGTACCATGAAAGAGAGAGAAGTTGTTAGGATGGGGAAGAGACAAGCAAAGACAAACTTCAGAAGAAAAACAAATAGGGAGAAAGAAGAATTTATTAATAGTCATGTACTACCTGCTAAGTAAGACAAAAAACCCCCAAGCAACAGCCTAAATGAGGTAAAAGAAACTGAGATATTCTCACTGTGAAGGGAAAAAATGAAAATACTAAGAAAGTGTCAGCATAAGTCCATGAGGAATTTTTTCTAGATTAGGTTAATAAGGAGTATAACTGCTAAATTTCAGGTGGGAAGAAAATAAAATGGTGTAGAAATGAAATACAATTAAAAAAAAAAAAAAAAAAGAGACTTTGATTATGTATTTCTGGTAGAAATTTTGTATGTGATCATACAAAACATTTGCTCAAAACTAAAGCCACATTGTTAGTATTATAGAAAGAAGAGACCATCATACTACAATATGCAAGTTACATTCACATTCTGTAAGGGCCAGATTTTCTTGTTCTACTCTGAAACAAAGCTGATGTGACATAAGTACCCCTTGGTTTTAATTTGTGACGTACAACTCTCTACAGGCACGCAGAATAGAACCCGAGATCATCATCCTCTAAATGTTTATTGCTTTCTTCCTAGGAATGGAACAGCTGAGTAGAAATTCCTTGCAGAACAACTAAAAAGCCATACAGAATCCTCAAACTCATGGAAGAAGAGCAAAAGCAGCACAAACTCTGCTCTATGAATCTTGTAACTTACTTGAAATATGAAAAGATCCAGCATAAGAATTTTAATAATCATGAAATCTTAGACTCCAAAACACTGAATTCTACTACGACTGATGGACAAGGCTAGTCCTCAACATTGTTTGGGGGGTTTTTTATGACCTAATTTTGTTCTGTCTGAAATTACTTTCTCAGAAACTTTTTTAGAGATGCTAATTACAGAAGAGATCAGGAGAAGCCAAATGTCCCACTGGAACTAGTGCTGAGTAGTATGCTGACTTAGGGTGGAATTACACAATGGATGTACACTACTACGGATACTGAATTCCCAGGCCAATTAGATTTGGACCATAATAGTGAATTTACCTTTTTCAAATATCCTGTGGAACAGAGAGTTAGTTTTACAGGGCACATAAAGCATATTTAGCATTATGGATATTACATATAAATATACACTTCCCCTTTTATCTGTTTATAAAGTGAACTGAGACTAAAGGGAAATAAAGGCAATTCAGAAGGAAAAAGATATTTCTATGGAGATGAACCATCTATTAAGAAAGGGAAAATCACAAGACATGAAGTGATTATAGCTAATCTAAGATTCCAGTCAACCAGGAAGGAGAGCCACTTAACACAGTACTAAATAATACAGATGTCTGCTGAAAAGTAGGAAACTGTATTTGCACAGCAGAAGACCAATAAATTCTTTATGTAGGATCACTCTGCTGGCATTCACATGCACTGCTATGAATTTTCCAGATTATTCCACAGGTATTCTCATGTGGTGGTCTGAATTTCCTTATTCAATTTCATAAAGTGAGGACCATGTCTTTGCAGGTAATTCCCAAATCCTAAATATTACTTACGTAAGTTCTCACTGATATTGCCTTTAGCAGAATACAGAAGACTGGACTACATAAAATAGCTGAGTAGGTGGTAAATGTGACTTTTCAGCACTGCATAATCTTGTAAAGGTCATGTTCTCAGGTGCTGATATTTTTTTGCCAGATTTAATGCATCTGCCAATGATACCAGATCTAAAATCCTACATTCTGCATCTAATATTTAATATGCTGTATTTGTCTAGTGCTGCTACTTATATGTGACTCAATTATTCCAATGAAATAAAAAACTGTTCTCCTTAAATAAACTGCATATTCAATGACATTGTGCTCTCTGGTGGTTCCTGTCTAATTATAATACCCGAAGAAGACACATGGGTCAAGGTTGGCTATTCCATGCAGAGATAACTTCATTCTTCTACACAATGTCAGTTGCTGTTTCCAAACATGATATGGCATAGACCTGCATAAGTTAGCAATTATCTAACTATTCTATCTATTAATTATCTAACTATCTAATTATCTAACTATATCTATTAATTTAATCTATAATATCTAATTATCTGATACAGAGCCTTATATGATTTGCTTTCCATCACACAAATAGTATTTAAAACATGATGTATGTTCAAATATAAAGAATGTCAAGCTTTAGTAAGAGATTAAAAACGTACAGGGAAAACCAAATTCTTCTACTCTGTATTAAGTAGATGCCTTTAACAGTCACCATACAGTTAAATGCAAATGTTTATAAATATTACATTTCATATTAGCTGTCCTGTACTATGGGTCACATTGTAATAACTTTCACAGTATTCCACTAATGTAAGTGCAGAAATATTTATGATAACAGTAATATTTTAGTGTTACCAGCATTTAACTTGTGATAGCAGCAAAGTCAACAACAACAACAAAAAAAAAAAAAGACAGCAAATCATAACATCTGTTTATCCACTTGTGAAAACATTATTTTCATCACTAAGAGGGGAGTCATAAAAGATTTTGCAACTTTTTTTTTTTTTACTGAAAAGAAAACAATTATATATACATATGTATGTTGCAAAACAAAACATCTTAATAAACCCTGATTATAAACCAGGATAAAAGTCATCAGCAAGCAACAAATTGTCCACAGCAGTACCTGTAACACATTTCATTCTGAAAGGAAGGAAATTTTTAGGAAGGTGGCACCAATACAGTGTCTATGAAACTTTCTGTAGAGAACACAGTGACAACAGATTTACAGATTGCAACTTCATTTAGTTTACTATTTGGTTTCACACCTTTAAAGGAAGTGAATTTGCAACAACCTGAATTAGCTTTGACTGTAGCAGGAAAATGGGTTTAATGTAATGTTACTATCAGGGAGATTTCTTTATTTTCCACTCTAAGAGCATGATTCCCTTGTTCCGTGGCCTATATATCACGAACATGTGACAGATGGCATTAACTGGCCTTGCATACTAAAGCAAAAGGACTGGAAAAGGATGCTGCTGGGAAATACACAAAACATACTTTGTGCTGCTGATTTTCTAAAAGCTTCTTTTGGAATTTGTTCCAAACACCAGAAAAATATGAATATTTAAAAATAAAAATATATCCACCTCATGCAATACATGCTTGATAATCCTGTGTCTGTTTCTGCTGACTTGGTAATCTCCCCAAAATCAGTGATTAAGTAAGAAAATCTAGTTATACCTGGTACTTTGCAATAGTGTTTGCTGCATCTTACTAAGTTATTAGGAGGATGACTGAATACCACATCCACCTCAAGCAGATTGCTTAGTTTTAGTGAAACATTCAGAGCTGTTAAACTGACAAAGTCAGCAACATAAACCATTCACCTCTTCCAGTTAAATATTATAAAAGCAGTTTTCAGGATAATTTAAAGCATAGTATCTATTTTCTTAGGCTTCCTTTGGATCACAAAGAAGTAAAATACTACTCTACAGCCACTGAAAGAATCCACATCCCCAATAAACCTTATGACTTCTGCAAATTCCCAAACAGGCATTCATTCACTTAGTGGGGGAGTGGGTGGAGGGAAACAGCTACCATTAGAACAGGGATAATGCTGATAGAGAAAAAGTCTGGAACTATAGGGAATAAAGCTTCCCAAAAGTCATTCAAAAAGCAATATAATTAGAGGTTAGTCCCAATGAAAAGGTCACATATTGATAATTCCAAATGTTTTTATAGCCATCCAATTTATTAAAAGTTCATGGATTTAAAAATGGCTCTCTAAAGAGACAGGAGTCTGCCATTCAACTATGTGATTTTTAAAGATACGTTCTCTCCATAAGGAATACCTGTCTATACAGGATTCATGAATTTGAACACATTTGATTTATATTAGAATTCAAATACTTAGAGTAACTGTTTAATGTTTCTCCCCTGAAAGAGTTACAGTCAGGCTATAAGCCAGTGCTTTGAGACAAATTCCTTTTTAAAAAAATCACTAGCTTTTTTCAGAAATTTTTTGGGGTTTGCATTTTATTACAGACTGATTTTTGGGATGTATTTTCCCCTGAAAAAACAAGCAAGCAAAAAAGCACTCTTTGTACCCTACCCAACATCTCTCTAGGTTGCCTCCATAACTTTGGAATTATTGACCATGATCATTAAGCATTTTAACTTGGAAAGAAAATCATAAATTTGAGAAAATTTATCCAACAGACTGGCATTTATAGAATTTAAATGACAGCTGCAAAACTTGCTTATAATTCTTGAGTTACAACCATTTACTACTTGTCAACATTTCCACAGCAGATATGATCTGCACCCAGGATATACTCTTGGAATTCAGACAGTAGTGCAGGGAGATGGAATGAGGGACCAGTCTGCAGGACCAGCTCTCAGATCACCACAGAGAGGTTACTCCTGGCTGAATCCCCAAGGGCTGAATGTTCCAAGGGAACTTTGCTGCCTATTGCAATTTCTTAATTAAAATCTCTCCCCAAGCGTTATGGGAATTGAGAATTCTGAGAAAAATTTCTTTGCATGTTTAAGGGATTTTAAAATTTCTGGCAAACAATGTTTTTAACATTTGTTCATGGTAAAAGGCTTTTCAAGCTCTGGGATGCAGCAAGAACTTTCAAGAGTGTGTATTAGATAGTAGAATAGTGTGTAGTGCATCACAGGGTGAGAATTTTAGATATGGGGTTTTTAGAATGGTGAGTGGGGAAGACAAGATGGAAGAGACCTTGTGGTTTCTGGGCTTCTTCCTTCTTCTTCTTCTCTCCATCTTCTGCTGTGAAGGTGTCACTTTCTGGTTGGCTTGGAGTAGAGTCTAACTTTCTAATAATAGTTATTGGAGATTTTGTATAAATATTGCTTATGTGGGTTCTAATATAAAAGTACACACCACCCTGTGCCGTGGACTGACCTGCAGTGCAGAGTTCTGCTGGTCAGGAGAAAGAATGTTAAAGATAAGAAAGAACAAACAATTAATGAAACATCAGAAGAGGTGGCTCATGACCTGTTCTTCAACCTCTGGCTGGGGAGAAAAAGATTTTTACATTCTCAGGTTTCTCAGAACAGCCATGGTGAAAAACAGAGAGAAAAAAATATTTCTATAAAACCTGAGAAATTGTCAAGGCATCATGTGGAGTGCAGGCAGCCCAGAGCAGCCCCAACCCCGTAGCCAGGAGGGTCTGTGGTGAGGGTCTGAACCCCTCTGGCTTCACTGAAATGTGGTCCTGGACCATGGAAAAGCTGAGGGGAGGCCCTAGGAGGGGGCAGGCAGGGACAGGCAGGGCTGTTGATGCCCTCAGGGAGATTGAAAGGGGCGTTTCTGCATGGCTTGCTGGATCCAGGTATTTTGGCTTTTATTTAAGGCATTTAGAGAGTGCTTCAGACTGTGTTAATGCCCTCAGTATGCCCTGTTTTCTCTACAGAGGCCTGCTGCTTCTTCTCAATTACAACCAGTAGCTACATTGACAGAGATAAAAGATACAGGGTGGCTTGTGAGTTGTGTTATTTGCATTCAGAACAAACACTTGTGGACACAGTTAAAACAGCCTTTATCTCTTGCCACCCACATAAATAGCTCTCAGATAGGGATTGATTTTTATGCGGAATGGCATTTGAAATCCAGCACGCTAATAAAAATATAGACAGAAACCATAAGCATGATTAAACAGAATCTAATGCACTTCACTCCACTGCAGCATCTGCCTGGCACATTTATCACAGGAGGACAGACTCCAGGCCAGCCTGAGACACTTCACAGCACTAGAAGCATTAAGAGCCCAAATGTGTTAAATAACCTTTAAAAAGTACAGCTGAGTAGGACACAATGCTAGTTTTTTTGAGGTTCCTATCAATTTTAATCAGAAAAATTAAAAAAAAGGAAAAAAAAAGTAGGCTTTATTTCTATTTTAATATGTATTATTTTAAGAATGTTGGTACTACAGCATTTATTTCTACTTGCATATTCTTTCTGCTTTTTGGTCTTTCAAAAGTGTAGTTACAATAGAGCTTTTGTACTGCCAACAGTTAACCCATACTTGTCAGGAAATATCAAGGATTTATTCTCCCTACAAAATTATTTTAAAAGCAGGGTAATATCTACTTAAACAGGTAGAAAAATAACATGCAAATTTCTTTGCGAGTCACACAGTTTACCCAGTTCTAAGCAATGGCTTATGTGCTTTTAGTCAAAATATGTGCTCTTCATGCCTTTAAGACAGAAGTTTAGATATACCTTTCACAACTATATAAAAATCAAATTGCATTACAAATTTAATTCTTTCCAAAGAAAGAACTGGGTTTAATATCTCTTTAAATAAACAAAGAAAACAAACAGATCCAACGGCTACTAGCTAAGAAAAACAAATGCCAGGGGGAGAAAAATTACCTTTACAGTTCCTTAATCTTTTATGGTGACTTATATGCATTTGGACTAAATTCCCTGACTGATACTTTCACTTTAGTATGTGACAGAGAGAAGCTGGAAAACATGTTATGAAGAGAAAGCATTGATTTGTGGCTGTTCTGCACTAATAGCTTCCTAGGGACTAATAAAATAAGTTAGAGCCTAATAAAATGACTGATCTTTCATTCAGGATAACAATGAACCTTAGCCAGCAAGTCAAGCCAGACTCATTATTCTAAATGACAGTCCAAGAAGGCAAAGCAGAAGATACATCTTCCCCTCAACCCAACATACAAGGACATAAAAATTCCTTGATCCTAAGAAGAAATTTTAATTTGGCATAGCAGTGGCAAATTAATTTTGTATGTGCTCCCTTCTGGCTACTAATCCCACAGTGAGAACACCTAAAATTTGCAGAGAAGCTTTGGAAAGGATTTTGATGACATAACTCAAGAGAAGTTAAGAAATTTCACATTTCATTTCTAGCTCTCATGCAAACAGTGGTACCCCAGTCAGATCAAATATCTATATCTATATATCTATATCTACATATCTATATATCTATATCTATATATCTATATCTATCTATCTATCTATCTATCTATCTATCTATCTTGTTCATTTTTCTATGTCAAACAATGAATATAAGGAAAGAGTAAGAGCAGGCAAGTCAACAGGGTAACCCCCAACACTAGTCTGGCCTTTGTGACTTCCTGAGCTGGATAAATCTGTGTGTCATTAGGACCCATCAATGGATTTGTTTTCCAAGATTATCCAGTTATCCCTTGAAGACATAAAAACTTCTGGCATCCATAATATGCAAATAGATTTATAGTTCTGCCATGAAAAAAATGAAGAACTTGCTTCTGCTGAATCTGGTGCCTACTAATTTCCTCTGATACCTCAAACTTGTTGTACTGTAATGGAAAGGCAATTTAATCTTGCATGCCTTATTCATAATACTGTGAATTTACAGGCCACTCATACAACAGTTCTTAATCATCCCCTTCTAGACTGAAGAATCCTCCTATACTCAATTTTTAAGCATGTATCTCCTGTTCTATAATCATCTTTTTCTTGTGTTCTTTGAGGAACCAACGTTATATACAGCATTAATGATATGAATGAAAGATGGACTTATACAATGGCATAAGTACATTTCTCTGGTTTTGATTTTTCCACTTGTTGGTACTTGGTTTGTTTTTTCATCTCTGCTAAGCCCTGAAATGTTTATTATAGGATTAGCCATTATAAGAGTCCAGTGGTTTTGATGATCAAATCACTTCACTTTTATGAAAAATATTCATGAAAGAAATTATTACAAATTTAAGGATAGGCTTCTTCAGCTTTTAGTTACAACCATTAGGAGCCAGGTAAGAATTTGAATTTCAAATATCTAAGAAAATCATGTTTTAAAGAGACAATTTTAAAGATACAAGAAAACATTTCATTTAATTTTAGCATACAGTAAACTATTTTTTTTTTAATGTAATAAATTTAACAAAAAGAAGATGTTGCTCAGCAAAACAAAGGTCTTCCAGAAATAGATTTTCAGGAACAGCAAAGCACAAAACCTTCAAAATACCTTAATTCTAGAAGTACCAGAGGCACTAGAATTTGACACTTCAAGTCTTAGGGTTCTGCACAACTCCTTGGTTACTTTGTTACTGTGTGTGTTCCCAGAGCTGTTACTTGTTGCACAAGTCTGCTTTATCTGTTTGGAGTTTTGTGGACATGGGGGTTTGTTTGGTCAGTTAGCTGTTTTTTTAAATGCAAGGATGCATGGAACAGATTTATCATTATATAAAGTAAATTTTAGTAATAAATTAATTAAAACTGTGGGATACTTAATAGTATTGCAAATTATTGTAATTACTAAACATATCAGCTCGATCAAAACTTCATCTGCTAAGCTCATCCAAACCATTTTGTCTATGATTTTCACTAAAATAGAAATATTGTCTTTAATCAAATTTATATCCCTTGTGGAATTTTTCAGCAGTTTGAAAATGAAACAAGTAAAAAGAACAGCAAACTTACAGGGTAAAGGCATCAATAACATCTCCTGCAGATCTTGTCATCTCAAAGTAGGTTTGCAGAATGTTGACGGTTCCTGAAAGTGCTTCATGTCCACAGCCACAGAACAGTGCAACTCCAGCATAGAGCAGGATGGTAGCAATCAAAGATGCGTAGGGAATGCCTCCCAGACATTTGATGCAACACTCGAAGCATCCTACAAGAAAGAAAATAAAAAAAAGGGGGTGGTGGTGGTGTTATATTTATAACAGAAAAGCAAAAAGAATGTTTTATTCATGAGAAACACTTCTGAAAATTAAAGACTGTAGGCCAAAGAGAGTTTAGGTCAAGTATAACAATCCAGACTGTCAGAAAACCTGTGAAAGGTTAATCCAACTTCTGAGTTTTCTCAGTTGCTACTTGACCTATTAAATGTAGATATGCCATAAGATTAACATGAAAGGTTAAATAGTTAGTTCCTTGCAGAGCTTTATGTTTTTATTCAGAGCAGGTTACTATGTCAGTCCTTCAGTCCTAGGCTATACCTATATTCACAATTCCTGCTGGTCACCTATCAAATTACTGAGAAGGATTCTCAATAACAGGAAAAAAATAAAAAAATAAAAAAAAATATATATATATATATATATATATACAGTCCAATTCCTTCCATCATCATAGGGTTATTCCAATTTTTTGGATATACACTTCTGACAACAGAATTGCTTATACCTGCAACACCAATTCTTTGTGCATCACTCAAATACCTCACAAGAATAAATAAAGACATCCACCAAAGACCACAGAATTAGAAAAAAAAAATACAGTTGAATTTTCTCTGGATATATTTTACTCTTTGTGATGTTTCTTAAGTGAATGTAGTTGCTCTTGAATTATAAAAGGCCGACCTCTTTTCCCGCCATCGCAGTGTCTAAAATAATACCCAGTTCCACAAAAAAACATTTCTTCAGTAAGTGTGCTCAAGTTTTTGGTGCTACCCTGCCTAATTTCATGAATGCAGCATCTCCGACTCTTCCAAATGTCATCAATCCTATAAGTCCCCTTAAACCCCATGGAACCCTTCCTATTGACTTCTGAAGGGATAGAGAAGGTCTGGCTGACAGAAGACAAACAGGCATTGATTCAGTAATCAGAAGTTTTTTCTCCTAAGCACTACCAGTTTATAGCAAAAAGGACCTGGATAGAAAACAAAGTGAGGCATATAGATTTAAAATACTTATACAAAGACCAATTTACGTGTAAGATGTTCAACAGGTATGATTCAACATACTTCAACTTGTTCCAAAGGATTTATGCTATGCTAAATCACAGTACCAACGATATATCAAAGGAAAAACGCCATTCTTTAAAGACAGTACATCTACTTTCATTATGTCTAATTGTCAAATGTAGCTTCTCTATCTAATTTCATATTTTGTCCATTAACTTGATATGTTTCTATTTCCTTTAGCCTAGATAAGGCAAGTAATAATTTCCTTTGTGTGTTAGAACCTTCATTTACTGCTTTTAATGAACAAATATTAAATAGACATATATACATGTTTTGCATTTATATATATATATATGTAAAATTATATACAAGATTCCCAGAAGAGAACAGTTTAAGTCATTTTCAAATATGTACACATTTAGGGAGTTTTTCTTAATATGGCAATAATTTTCCTTGAAGTTGGAAGAGGGATTTTGTAAATATTTCTTTTTCCCTTTCTGAGAAAGATGAAGTGGAAGAGAGAAAGTTGTGTGCACTGTTGTCTGGGAACAGCTGGCTGTACACTACCTCCTGAAGCTGCTGCTCCTCACTCTAGGTCCAGGGAGGGCTGAGAACACACCCACATGCCACAAATTTGGATGTTACTTGATATTACTTGAGCTTTATTATAGTGGAACAGTGTATAAGTACAGTAAAATAGCATAACAAAGTAAAAACAGTATAAATGATAGATGTAATAATGTACATTCCAAGAAAAATTTATTCAAAATTAAATCATGTCTTTTTCCCCATCCCTTCAAAATTTGTCAAATAGTTGAAACAAATTTATAGTTTGTAAAGAAGTGCTTCTATTCATCTCTCACGTTAAAACAGTTCATGTTTATAAGCCTTTGAGGGAAGCTTTTTGTGATTTATTTCACCAACTAATGATCTTTGCATTCATAAAAATATACTGGGGAAAAAATCAATTCAACCACATGAAATTTTCAAATAATCCTATATTGTCAAAGCCTTGCTCATTTATTTAGCTCTTCCATAGCCCTACTACCTTTTTCACTGCTTACTTCATGAGTAACTCTGGAGTTTTCAGTGTTGTCAAATCAACTCAAAACTAAAGAAAACCAGTGAATCAGCACTATGATGTTAAAATGGATATTACACATTACACATTCGTACACCACACAAGGTAGTGTGCTACAGTTGATATCTGCTCCAATTCTTTTCTTTCAACTGTTCAGGATGTGCAAATGGCTGTTTAATAAGAGAACAATAGAAATGCTATTTTAGCCCATGTTGAATCACCAGCATAGTGTGACTCAGCTGTGAGATCTCTGTGTATGTCTGTGGAGACAAGCAGTCATTCACCTCTCTGAACACCCTCTTCACAAGGCAGTTAACACATACAGTCTCAGAAATAATTACTAGGAAAAATGAAAAAATTGCATGCTGCTTTGATGTTTGTTCTCCTCTTCAAATACATTTTTCAATACTTTTCAAACTGCTCACTCTACACAATAAGCTTGTGCTATATAATTCAGCATCTACCATTCTTGTTTTGCTTATGTGTACCAATATTTTTCCTTCAGGTAAAAATCCAAATCTTCTGGGACCACATGTCTTCACCAAGACAGTAGAAAGCAATCAAAAACAGCGTCCTATTTTGTAGTCTTCAACATGAAGGTCTGTCCTGTTCTTTTTTTCTCTATTTTATTAAAAGCATTCCATAGAGAAAATTTAGTCATGAAATTCACAGAGGATGAAAAGATAAGAAATTTTATTTCACATAGATAAAATTAAACTCCAAATACTGGCTATATTCAGCTATCAAAATGCAACACATTAATATTGAATTGCATACATTCATTTCCAGTTAACAAACATCTCATGGACAACTATCTCTTTGTTTCTCTTAGAAAAATTATTACTGTCTACATCAGGACTATTCTTGATATAGAGATACAAACTTCCTTATATGGGCAAATCTTTGCAAATCTCTTCTTGTTTCTGGGGTTTGGGTGTAAATATTCTACTATACCTTCAAGTGCATCAGCCAAAAATAAGTTGACTTTCTGTTTAGACAATCTCTACATTAAGAAGACAAAAAATATAGATATAGAGCAGAAAAAGAAATTTTCCCTGTGATTTACATCTAATTATGCACACAAATTGCAGGAACACAATAATTTCTTAGTTTGTGTGTTAGTGATGTGTAAACTTTTTTCCTTAGTGTAGATCAGGACATATAACCAACAAGTAAATACTCAATCCGTTTCTGGTCAGCATATTTAAGAGAAAAAAAAATCAGGACTTACATCTCATGCCACTTCTGTCTGTGAAAGTGAAGTTAAATCAATGGTATCAGAACCACTTTTAGACTGCTGTTATGCTACTGCCTTTTACATAAACAGTTAAGAAAGCCCATTCATCCCAGATATTAACATGAAGAAAATCAATACTAAAAATATATTAAAAGTAAACATAGAAAATACAGAAGGGTCTATATTCTGGTTTTGGTTTTTTCATCCTTTCCAATTCATTTGCAGCTAGAACAACTAAATGATTAATCAGAGACAACTACATGTCCAGAGAACTACTGATTGACAGATAATTACATCTCCAATGGGAACAAGTACCTCTGAAGAACTTGCAACCTTTTAATAACATTTTTTCTTAAATTATTTTTCTTAAAGAGTTTTCTATCTAATATTAGAAGACAGGAGAGCAGAGTCCAAGTAAAATGCCAGAAAACTACATAAACTTGAAGCAGAAAACAAAATAACAAAATCTTCTGTGTCTTCCATGCCTGGATAGGCATGCATTTTCTTCATATCTAAATTTGTACCACTTGTCATGCAGCTTTCATGACCAATCAACTCAAATACAGTTTCACAGTCCCATCATGAAACATGCAGATTTACTTCTGAATTCTATTAAGCTAAACTTAACCTTAAGTCAAGCTATGGTTATGTAATATTTTAATTGATAAACACAGCCATCAAAACACAATGTATTGAACAAAACCCAACACTTTATACTCATATCTCCTACCCTCAAATTACTCAACACGTGGCATTTCCTGATCTGAAACTGGTGTCCAGGACATCACAGTATAACAGCAGATAGAAGCCATCCAGCTCCCTCAGTACTATCCCAAGACAGAAGAAAGACAAGACATCCATGATGTGGTTTTACAAACCTGCAAATGAGGTGAAGCAACATTTGGGAGTGAATTGTCAAAGATCACCCCTGTATTCTGATTTGGAAAACCTGCTGCACAATCCCATGTGATTGGTCCCAGGCTCATTAATGGAATACATCCCCACTCTGCTCCACCCTCTCCCATTATACAAGATCTATTGGAAACTAGACCAGTAATGCTAACAACTAAAGTTGTTTCTCAGTCTTGTGCAGGAGGTGATTTCTCATTTAGATTAACCTTCAATAAGAATATTTACAATTACAGAATTACCTATCTAGCAACAAAAAAGTAATTTTACCACAAAATTAATTCTGATATCCTGACTGCTATGACTACAGTGGAAAAGTAAATTAGACATTGAACACTTGTAGGAAATATGATATGTAGAAAAGCAAGAATAATGCCCCAACGAAAAGGATTTTAGGAAATAAGCAAGTAATTGCATGAAAATAAAAAAACAAATGTGAAGGTATCCTTTTACACATTAAATTGCGTGTCATTACTGGATCTGCTTTGACTTATCTCCACAGTGCGACTGGATATTTGTTAATCAGATATCAGCTAATAGTGAAAATGAAAATGCTAGTCCTTAGGCTTTTACAGTCATTAATAGTTAATAGTTGCTTCAGTTACTGCACTCAGCATGGGACCAAGGCTAAGAGGAACCATAAAGACTTTTTCTTATTTAGGTACAAAATGCCTCAAACTAAATTGACATACCTCACACTGTGCACTGTCAAAATCACTATAATGAATGTTTGTTCATGGCAATCCCACTGGACAAGGTGGCAGCTTTAAGCAGTGGAGATATAGTCTGGTTATGTTGGATCTTAGAAGCAGCTCCCACCAACAAGCCCTTCACTAGATCACTGTGCTTATATTACCTTACATTAAAAAAAATAAAATCCCAGAACCACCTTTGTGCATTGATTAGGGTAACATTGCTGCCCAGAGAACTTTATGAAGAATAAACAACTGCAACTTGCAGCCAGAAACTGCTCTGTAACATCGCACACAATTCCTCCCCTAACAACAAAAAAAACCAACAAAATATTTACCTTTGCAACATCCATTCCAGCCATGCTCTGATTCTCTAACTTAGAGAAATGCTCAGTCATAAAAAGAATATGACTTCAGATATTTGAATGATACTGGGATTATCTCACCATGGACATATCAGTTCTGCACACAGATATCCCTCAGTGGCCGACAACAAAAATTATCATTTTGCAGCATAAAACCCCACAATTTTCCATCCTATTTACTACTACATTTTGTCTGTAGGCTGATAAAAAGGACTTTCACTAACGTAAAAAACCTAGTAAGATCCCTCAAAGAGGTTTCAAAACAAAAATGAAAAGAAAAATTTCATTCTTGCAATAATGTAGGCTACATTAAAAACAGGATACAGCCTCTTTTCCTGAATAACTGAAACACATCTTAGGATATCTGAATATGGATAAATTTACATATATATTGCACAACTCACCAATGAATGATGAGAATCACTAGATATCACTTATTTAAAAAGAGCACTGTGAGCATTACACCTGATTAGTACCTTTTGCCAAATGCAGTTCTAAGTTTTAGTGACACCAAAGAAACAGTGGCTTGGCAGTAAAGTCCCATCAGGAGTCATGATCAAAGGTTTAGATTTTATGTAGTGAAGGTATGTTCCAAGATTTAGCAGAGACTGCACAACATCCTGAAGAGCTGCTCAGTATTTCTTTCCTACTCCATAACTCTCAACAACAAAGGGAAGCTACCTTGGATTGACTGGAAGTATTTTTTTAAAGCAAAAATGCCTCATTTGCTTTGCCAGTCTGACAGGAAACTAACCTTTTCATCATTCTAGTATTGCTTTATTTTTTCTTCTTTGATGGACAGGTAAATGACCATCCTGCATGCTGTATACTTCCTTTAAGGTACCAGTGCTACCACTCCCAGACTTGTCAGCTGTAATTCTAACAAAGAACTATTTTAAGCAAAAGCTCCTGGCTGTGCACCTCACAGCTTGTCAAAGAAATTGGCTCAGCTACTATTTAGGTACCTACACATGGCTCCATTTAGTAAGGTATTGAGCAGGTGCTTGGATGAAAACCTGTGGCTTGTCCAATTGACTTAAAATCAAATTAACACCATAACTTTAATAAAATATACAGAATATGACAAAGGTATCCAGAACTAGATGACATTATACCAGTTGATATGACACCTTCCTTGTTCCACACTCAAATAAAAAAATATTGCATATGAGATATTTATAAATGTCTATGGTTTTGTTTATCTGTGCCTGAGGGGGTAATGCTTCTGGTGAGAAAGAAACACATTATTAAGAGAAAATATTGGAAAATGGACCTCTACATGAAAATAGATTTTATCAGTATTGGTATGGCTTGCAATGTAAACCAGTGCAAACTTTTCAGAAAAGGTATCAGTTAAAATAATTTAATTATTTACATGCAAAAATTTATATTTTCATACCTTGAATAGAAATGAATACACATGTTTTGGACATTGATGATTACAACAATGTACAGAAAACTCTGTTTATAGTCTGTATGTACAGAAAACAGCTGTATGTAGCTGTTATAGAGCCTTCAGTACATTAGGTTCATTGCTGTTAAATGAGACAAATCTCAATCTTGCAGTTAATAACTAATAAAGTTACTGACACAGAGCAGTCACTGCCTAAAATACAAATCATTCAGGCATAACATAGTCAATCTTCATAATCCTAAAAAACCTTTCTGGCTAATTTAACACCGACAACATTTGTCAGCTTCAAAATTGCTCTAAAGCTAAAGGGACAGGAATAAAACAAACTATCTTCACAAACATGATACAAATAATGAAGATGTGGGTCAGTTAGTTCAAAGAGTTTGCCCGTTACATGCACTCTACAGATCATGTATCTGAGATTTGTATATTAAATAAATATTAAAAATTATTATTGTTAATAAATGGGTTATAAGCAAATGATATATATCAATAGTACATAGATGATGATTGAAAAAATTATAATTTTTTTATGGTTTGATTCAATTGAAAACAATAATTTATAACACTAATTCTGTGTAACACTTACTACTCTAATTATGAAGTGAATGACAATGCCATGGATCAAAACAAGAAAATAAGTATACTTTTCATCTCTCTCATCTAGAGTTCATAGAATCAATCCCTCAATTCTTTTCCTCAGCCTTGGACAGAACTATTTCTCCCAAAGGAAAAACTACTATGAAGTATGTACTGAAATATAATTCTGCACTATTTTTATCTCATTCACAAATAGGTTGAGTTATACTAGGCTTTAAGCGACATATTTTTTTCTTGTTTTTAGTGCATTATTTAAATCATGATAACCCAGAAAACATCGCTTCATTAATTTTCTGTGCACTCATCTCTTTAAATGGAATGTTCTACAAACCTCTTACATATTTAATAAGTATTTGTGGATTTTGCACACCTTCATTTTAGAGAAAGTAGCATCCTTCTTTTTTTCAGGTATTGGAAAAGAGGAACAAACAGGTTATTTGCCAAGTGACTTTTCAGTTTGGTACTCAGAATAAGATTATTATGATTTCTCAGAATACTTACATTTATATAATCTAAAGGACATATTGCTGTTGTTATTTCCAATTCTTGGTGTTTAAAACTCAGAAATAACAAAAATGCAAGTAGAGGTAAAATGCAAATACTTTGATCTCGGGAAATTTTCCAGCAGCTGGGCAGAGTGGTCAAAAGCATATGAATAAAATACCAAATATTCAGCTTCCTTAAATGATCTTTTTTACCTCACAAATCTTTTCACTGCTGAAGAGGGTAGGGTGTGTAATTTATACAGCTGTTAGCTGAAAGCAGTGGATTTCTAGAGCTCAAAAAGCCCAAACTTTTGGAAACAGTATCAATTAAAACTTTAATTTAATTGGAATTATATAGCCCTTTCTCATTATTCAACATCATATGCAACTTCTGATTCTAATGTCCTCATGTTTTCCATCACTTTTATCTCAAAAGCATCTTTTTGCTTCATCTGCTCCCTTTACCCTCAGGCTGTCTTCATCTTGGCTACTCCTATTCCCTTGAACACCTATTTGCCTGAGAAACAATCAGAGCTGATAATCTTGCTAGCTCTCTTCAAAGCTGGGAGACAGAAACTCATCTGCTCTGGGGAATGAGCATTGCTTGCCCCTTCTCTCCCCATCCTTCTTCACCACCCCTCTCCAAGGCACTGAGATATTTCTCAATGAAACAGACATGCACAGGCTGTCATGTTTACTATCCAAATGGGTAGAACATCTTCAACTAAAGTAGTAGAAAAAAGCTTCAGTATGAAAGTTTGAATATTCTGAATATTTCTGTCTGGAAAAGAATCCATAATCTTTTAATGGCAGCATTATATGACTGTCACTTTTACATCTCAAAAAGGAAAAAAAATCCCAAAGAAATAGATCATGATGGGGCAGATAACTTATCCTTCAAGACATGACTACTTATGAAGACTGCTCCATGAAACTAATTAATGTCATTGTACATATTAAAAAAAAAAAAAAGTGAATATGTATAGCACTTTAAAATGTGCTACTTGAACTCTTATAGTAATAAACAGCTTAATCTGATTAAAAAACATCAATCTATCAATAAGCAGGTTTGCAGATATAAACAAAACATAAAATATCTGCTAATGAACTTGGAATAAACAACCTACAGGTATCATTTAGTCAGTGCAAATTTACACATCCATTTTTTTGTAGACAAACTTGAAAGATTCAGGTAATGAGCAAAGTCTCTGTGGACCAGTATGTTACATGATTTCTCAAGTCTCCAACTGAAAATCTTAGTGATATAAAACCAAAGGGTTTTTTATTGGAAGAGTCTTCAAATTTCCTTCTACCAAGACCTCAGATGAAGTTACGTATTTCTTCTGGACAGAAACATCGGCAACCAACTTCTACTGGCTTCAAAAAGCTCAAATAAATAAAACCTAAGTTATCTCCCACTGGAGTTAAACAGCCTTTATTACTGACTCCAGCAGGAACAGAAAACTTAGCAAGTATTAAATGCAAAAACAAGTTTTAAAGTAAAGGAATGAATAACTGTCTTGAGGAAAATGGCTCTCAACCAAACAGAATAGAATCTAGTGCAAGATCAATCTGCATTAAGCATGCATTTAATTTTCACTCTCCATGTAGAGAGGAAAAAGCATTTATACTTGTACATTAAAACACTAAAAGACATTTACAATTAATATATGGATCACATACAAGAAAGATCCATTTCAAGAACAGATTCTGAAATCATATTTCATGCTACTCTAACTCACCTGCTGCTTTGCCATGGAAGTCTACCTTCTTGGTTCACAAAAGTTCTTTTGTAAGATACTTAGATGTAATTATTTTCTTCCTCATAGAAATCTAAGGTTAGGGTACTACTTTTAAAGTGGGTACATGAAAGCAAGGAAAGATCTGTGAAAGACCAAAGGCAATACAAGCTGGAAAACATGCTAGAAAATAAAAATAGAGTTGCCATATAACATCTTCATCCTAATAGTGGCAGACATCCACTAATCATTTTTTTAACCACTGATTATGAAACCAAACCAGAACAACCTAATCCTTACAGAAAATTGTATTAAGACTGTAATTTACAGTTAGTTTTCTTTTTAATATTTCTTTAGAAAGAAATCAATTTCAAATAATGCAGAATGAAACCTATCTACATGTCACTTGCAAAAATATAAACTACAAGAGAGCATGAAATTCAGCAGTACCCTAACAGCTTGAATAGATACAGTTTCACCTACAGCTCTAGATAGAGATATCATCTGATACGTATATACCAGTTCACCCATCCTGTGCCTTAACTTCAAAAGAGGAAATGCCTGCAGTTGTTCAGTATAACTTATGTTGGCTTTAGACTGTTTCATTAATCTAAATTTTGGTCTTCCTAAATTCCAAATACTAAGGAAATGGTTTTACATGAAGCAGAAAAAGACAGGCCAATCCTGTAATAAAGAAGTGCTATCCAGCAGCCAGGATCCATGATGACTGGCTCTCATTCCTCATGCATCTCCTTTTTTTGCTAGCTCACTCTACAGCTAGAGATCTCTGTAGTTCTTCACAGCTACACCACTGTGATGGGGTGCTTGCTAATCTCACATTTCACAGCCAGAAATGTCTACCTTGCAGTAAATTATTTCACTGAAGCAGCTCCAGAGAGAAATCAAACAAAGCAAAAATCAAGATGATAAATCACATTTGCATAGAAAGAATAGATATAATAAAACAAGTTCAAAAGCATGTTTCACAGAAGTATTAGTACTTTGGCAGTGAAAACAAAGTCTTTCAAATAATATTTGTAGTATGTAAGATTTATATTGGATTTTCCTTATTTAAAATATGTGTAGTTATTTTATTATGGTTAAACAGAAAATTTTCAAGTAGTGTGTTTGTCTTTGAGATGCAAATTATATTTCTCATACTCACAAAAGGTTTGAACTTGAAAGTTTCCTAAGGTACTACATATTGTAATATAATGTAGTATAATGTAATATTTAAAGTATCTTATAAAATTTGCTGGTGATTTAAAGCAAGATCAGTATAGAAAAGCAACAACAGATATTTTAGGAGCACATAGTTATTGCTACACAAATAAAAGACATTTATCTCTTTTACAGAAGTGATTTTTTACCAAAGATTACTGTTATAAGTCCTGTGTCAACTGTGGTCACATTTGGTGAATAAATTTGTTTTCATTTTATTATCTTCAATTTAAAAGTCTTCCTACTTATTCAATAAACATGAACAAAAAAATCAAGGCCTGTTTGAAAAAGCAGCTTAACATTATAGTTAACTTTTTTTTTTTTAAAGAGGAAATGAAAATATGTTTTTATAAATTTTTTTACACCAAAATTAAAGATATCATAGTTGTAAACCACTATTTTTAAACTTGAAACTGTCAAAATAAATCCATTACAGCTTTTCTGCATTAATTAACTTAGGTTAGCACATCTATCTCCAGAGGTAAGCCATTTAACATTAAAAAAGGTCACAGTCTCAGGAACTCTTACTGAGCTCCTATACAGTCTCTGCATTGTAACACTACGCTAAGAGCAATATATTTTACTCCTGGGAAATAAAAAAGTAGATAAGTGAAAAGGTCAACAGACAGAGAGGTTTGAGACAAAAAAAAAAAAAAAAGAAAAAAGGAATAAAACAAAGACAAATGCATTTGAGGAAAAATATTTTGCTAATGTAAAAGATATGGATATATGTGTATCCATACCACACTTAGATATAAGTATTTATGAAACTTAATTTAGGTTAAACTCTAGAGGATTTTTTTAAAAAACAATTGGAGAATATCTTTTCTACTGTATCAATTTTTATGTCCATGGCAATTATGTCTGGGCCATTCTGTCTGGGATTTCTAGGAAGCTTTACAATTCCATTATTCCAGGCACATCTTCACCTACATTTACATGGGAAACTCATCACTCACATGTGAGAACAATGCTGTGTGGTACTCAACAGCTGCTGCAGTGTGATAACAGGCCACAGACACAGTACTCACTATGGGAATAGAGACAATTTTTTTAAAAGGAAGAACCAGATTCTTTGTGATCTGATATCATCCATACAAACAGCAAGTAGATAATTAATTTATTTTGACTGCCACTACACTTCTTTTCGCAGTAGTGGAGGGGCTGCACAGTGCTATACAGCCTGCCAAAAGAGTTTCGACTACTTTAACAGGTATTTTCAGCAATGCTTTCACCCACTTGCCCCAGACATTCCAGAAAAGTATTCTTTTAAACCAATCTGTTGGAAGGGACATTACAATTTTCACAGATTTTTTAAAGTTTGGGGAGGTCTATTTGTTTTTAAAATATTTTAGCATTTTCAAGTAGACGTGCAATTTTAAGCTTTCTTTCTTTATCTGTTTTTATATAAAAAATTATAATAAGGCCAAAATTAAAATTCACATTTTCTATAAAGCTGAGTGATTTCTCTGAATTAACAAGTAATAAAATAGACTGAGATTTCACAGCTTTAGCTGTTTCAGGATAGAGAAGTAGTATACAGAGTGGTCAAGTGATGCCCCTAGTATTTTTAGACTTTGAAGAAACAAGACAGGGGCAGGCTTTGTTTCATGGTATAATTTTCCATTTCTTTTTTTTTCCAGGGGATTCGAAACAAAGATTAGACAGCCTTCCTAATTTGCCTCTAGCATTATCTGTTCAACCTGGAGGTATTTGAAGGGTTCTGAACTTTTAATTTGTAATTACATATATTATCTGAATTCTAGACAAGCTTATTCTGACTCACTTGCCAAGTTCCTGGACTGTGCCTTATCTGAACATGCAACGCATGAAATGAAAATGAGAGCCATAAACATCATACAGGGAGATACCCAAGGATTTGGAAGAGGTCTGTTTTGCAGACAAAATCCTCAATGTATGTGAACTGAAATAGGCTAAAATACTGAATTTTAAGTGAACTCCACATATTCTGATTAGATGCCAACAACATGAAGAGCCTACCAACAAGCTAAGAGTAACAAATTAACTATGCATAAGAGAGATATGCAAGTTATTGGCATTCATATTTTGATGAGAGTTTACAACCAGATGTCATATGTGACAGTAGAAACCAGGACCCTAGTTCACTATTGAATTTATTGAAACAACATTAATTTGAGAATTTCCATTTTATGAGCAGGCTATTATTGACATGGAAAGTTGCAATATTCTCTGATTGTTGAGACCCAAAAAACATGAGCAAACTGCAAACAACTCATGCATATAATGGTATAAAAACACTGCAATTGTACATGCTTTGCTGTTAACATTGCAGCGCTGCTGGTATAGATTTACAACACTGTTTTCTTAGTTTACTGAAAACAAATCCTTTAGTGTTTTTCATTACACAGAGCCAAATCTAACAGTGCCTCAACACAGATGAATGCATGAAAGTTCTCTCCATAATCAATGATCTTCTCCCCACGTGAAGATTTCACATCTCTGTGTGCTGTAAGCAAGTATCATTAGGGAGCACTATGAAAAGCATTCTAACTGCTATTGTATCAACTATAATTGACTCTAATTCCACATGCTGCAGACAAATATCATGGGAAATTTCCAAAATTATGCTCAGATCACTGTTAGTCAATCCACTGCATTCTTATAAAAAATAGAATCTGACATTCTTTTCCATTTTAATGCAAGGAACATATTGGTGTTTTACATGGGTTTTGCCAATCAGCTTTCAACCATAGGATAATAATAACCAGCCTAGGTTACAAACACCAGCATAGGGAAAAAGAATTCAGCTGCCTCCAGGGATTTAATCTGTTTCCTGGCCTAGTAGAAATCTTCAAAAGAGATGATGGGAAAAAAAAATCAATTTAGAGTAAATTATTCCCTGGCGTAGCTAACAAAACTCACTGAGCACTGTGAGTACAGTAGCTTTCTGAAAAACTAGAGAATTCCTGGTAGGAAAATCTCAGCGTGCACGCAGGATGCCTAGTCAGGAAGGCAGATGTGTACTTACTGAGAATATTAAAGGGTAAATATTTAGCGTTCCAGCAATAGTACAAAATTACCTTGCATACAACACCTTGAAGACTCCAAACAGACATTACTGACAAGGTTCCATACAATAGCACATGCTACATACAGCACAGGCAACATCTTCCTTTTTATAGTTACATAATTTTTCACGTGCCTTTCCCTATTCTTGTTCAACATCACACACTAATGAGGGTTTATATAGCCAAATGGAGATATTGGGGAAAAGAAATTATTTGCTCTTGTGTATGGGAAACACTATAAAACTTTATTTATCAATCTTGGTAAACTGAAAAATCAGGCCTCTCCCAGTGGACTCAGCTTTACAGACTACTGAAGAGTCTGAGTGAAAAAAAAAAATCTCACGCTATTTAAACAGACCTTTGAATAGAATTTCAATAACCAAATCAGAAACTGAAGGAGACCTTGAGTAAACCAAGAGACCAGGTCAAGCAAGATACAAGGTAATGCAGATGAAATGGACGCTACTTTTTTTATAATTTGCTAGTAATATTTGAGAGTAGAAATGCTTCTCCTACAACACAATTCCAATTTCCTTCTGGATAAACCAATGTCCTTCTGGATAGACCATAGTAAACATTACCTGCAATCACATACAGTGGCCTCCAGAAACCCATCTTTAGAATCTGTAAACTCACAACTGGATTTTTTTTTAAGTTTGCTTGGGCTCTGAGCCATGAAAGAATGACACATATACAGTACAAAGCAATTTGCATGATGTGAATAACTGTACAGTTTTATGCAAACAAACTTCCATTAAAGGGCAGTTCTTGGAGACAAAAGCTGCAATTTCCATCAATTGCCAAATATAACAACTAGAAACTTGTATTTGTTGCCAGTATAGAAGATGCATGTTTTTTCCTAAACATTTGATTACAAAGTAACAGCTTAATCTTGTATTTGCAAATAAATCTAACTTTCATACATTTAAAATTCTGACAAGAGAGGGCCAGCAAAACAGGGCCAAACCAGCATGATTATTTTTTCGTCAGACCCTCACACAAACTCAACCTTTCTGTAGGTTAGGATAGCATAAATATATGAAGGTTGGTAGTGTATTTTGCCAATAAATTCCAGTAAGCTCAGTAAAAAAATCCTAATGAATTTTAAAGTATATGTCCTCTAATAGCAGAGAACTGCTCATTTCCACAAAGCACAAATAGCAATATGTTTATGTGAGCTCATCTAAATGACCTTAAAAGACTTCTGTTTTCTCAAATAGTACCTTCTGAGGAAAATCACTCTAAAGAGACATGAAAAGGTCAATATAATGCTTTACATGAGGACGATAAAGAACCTAAGAACCCTTCTAAAACTTGGTCATGCCTTCAGACAGAAAATGTACATTTCAGGTCCACTCAACTAATATTTAATAAAGGAGTCAAAGACTTCAGAAATAATGGTGGGGCAAATACAACAAAGGAAAACTGCAAAACATACAGCAGGGTGCATCTTCATCCAAACATACTGCATTCTAGTAAAAATCCTTTCTTTTGGAGAGCAGATGGTATTTCAGCATGGAACAATTTGCAGCTTGATGAAAGGTTTTTTGTAGGTTTTTTTTTTGGTTTTTTTTTTTTGCTTTGGCCTTTTTTTATTTTAAACCTTACTACAGCTTGAAAGACTCCTACCAACAAGATTTTGGAGAGTTATGCTGGCTGAATGGGCTCCAAAACTGCACTAAAAAAAGAAGGCAGTTCATTTTCTAGATGATGCCCACTCCCACATACCTAAAGTTAGGATGGTTAAGTATTACCAAAGTGTTTGTTCACGTTCTGCTCCATGTGCAGTTTTATGTCAGAGTAAACACCCAGTACAATGCCTGGGAGTCTGGTACAACATTTATTTCTCGTGCAGTGTTAAGATACACTGTCACATATACAGTTTCCCAACCTGAAAAGCTATTCCTGGCCATTATACTGGTGTCCAATGCCAGATGGGCCTCAAGAATCACTGAATATGTTCCAGTTAATTTTTTCTGATAAAAAAATATTCTCACATACCTTCTTGAAAAGAAGAGGACTATAATTACTCATTAGAAACATATGAAAAAGTTTTATTTTCCTGGTAACATAAACGCACAAAATTGACTAATAAACATTTCTGTTTTCTGTTCTCAAGACCTCTAGGAATGTCTTTTTGGAGAGATAAAGAAAATCTCTTCTTGACTACTATTCAAAAAAGCCTGGACCTTTTAAAGGTCAGAAGTAGTGTATTACAGGTCCTACTGAAACAAATATTTCTGCAGTCATCAGTGTACCAGTGTTACAAAGGCAAGACAAATGCAGACACAGAAGTTTGTAAAAATAGGATCAGAAAAAATGAAAACTGAACAAAAGGAAAGCTAATCTACATTAAGAAACAAATTAGATTAGAATACTGTTGAAATTGCAGAACAACTATTAAATCTCAAAATGAATTCTTTCAAAAGAATAATATCTTTCAAAGATTCCAAGTATTCAGAGCAACCAGGGGAACTTAATGTGCTGTGAGTTCATTACATAGGAAACTTGTAAGAATTTTAAGAATCTTCTAGCAAAACCCATACATCTTTGTCTCAGTAAATGAGAAATAAAGTTGCAGTGACATTGGCAACAAAATATGAACTTACTGCTTGTCAAAATCAGTTAAAATGTTAGAACCTACTTTTATTGTGCAGTTTGCCTTTCCAAATCTAGTCTTGTCTTTCACTACGCTGTGTTTTAGCTGTAGGCATTTGTGTGACAACTGTAGGTAAGATGGAGATGTATCAAAAGTATCTAAGAACTACATAATCTAGAAGGCTAGTTTTGAAATCACCAGGAATAGTTCTATTCTACTACTTTATACACCCATAGGAACACAGTTTCAGATAACATTACCTTAGAAGAGATCCTAAAAGAAAAACACAGGCTTAATAGATCATTGCAGTTTTCTCTATTAAAATGTAAGTATACACGTTGGAATGATTTATGCTATGGAAAAATATTTATCACCGAATCCAGGATTGTATGTCCTATGCATATGTCATATTTCCCCTGCCTGCAGAACAAGAAAGAAAGCAATACTGCTTTTTTTTTAACTGATCATAGGCAGCTGTCAGAGTATAGATACTCTGCACTTCACCTTCTTCTAACCCCAGGAGAAGGGGTTAGAAGAAGGTTTTTCACCTGGGATCCCTTTTTTCCTCCTTAGAGTCTTCATAAGAAGATTTATAGTGTCCAGTTTCTCCAAAAGCTGTGACTATCTTCCCTTGCTACAGAAGCCTTTTCCATGGATTTTGTATGTTCTGAACAAATGTACTACAGATTGAAAGTAAAAGGGTTGAGAAGGCAGCTGGGGATGGAGCAAAAAACAGCTGCTCTTACAAGCAAGGGTTATTCAGTGGGCGAAACCAAGACAATGCAAGTTAAATTTTATAAAACTTCTTTGGCCAGTCATTAAAACCTATGCTGAAGACCTCATGATGTTTGTGTTGCTTTATACTGCATTTTAGGAAGAAAATGAGTCTTAACAAGAAGACAGAACACAGGAAAAAAACACAGAAGGAAAGGCTCAGAACCGATATTCCCAATACTAAGGAATGCGTATCTTTTTTATTTGCACTGTACAAAAATTTTTTAGAACATTTCAAAAACAATTTCATGTTATCTGAAAAATTTTTGTGCCAAAGTTACTACTGAAATTCTATTAGGTTGAGAGACCAACTAGAGATCCTTTTGTCCTGTATTATATCAAAATATAACTTTTATATTAGGAGTACTTAATATGAATGATTTTATTCTCAATATTCCTTCCCCTTCATCGCCCCATATACACCTTCATGCTGTGATAGTGAAGTGCTATGGCAATTCTTTTTTTTAATGATGTAAAATTACCCTACAGCATTGTAAGTCAAATTAAGTCTGCCCAAAACACATAATAACATAGTGTCATTTTCCACTGCTTTGCAGAATCCTTTGCAGAAAGGATTCCAGAATGCAGAAGAAAAAGTATGTCACTATTTAGATAGACTCACTAAGTCAATGTTAGCACGGTGCTGATCCCTAGACATATTTCTGTCTTGAATCACTAAAGAAAAGCTTACCATCTTGATGATAACCTAAAGATAATGGAATTGTTTTTTTTTTTAAAGAGCTGGGCTGATCAGCAATTTTTGCTAAAAAAATCATTGTAATCATTGTAAAAAAAATCATTGTAAAAAATCATTGTTCAGTGGGAATAAAATATTTCACAGAAACATATTTTTTGGATGAACTTTTGTCATTTCTAGGCTGGAATGTCTGTTTAAAAACACAGCAGAACACAAAGATTTAACTAGTGGTTACATTCAAAGGAGAGATGTAAATCAATTTTATAAAGCTATTTAGAAATCTATTTAGAAATATTTATTTCTCACAGAACTATAGCTAATTTTTCATGATTTGGTGAACTTAGCTTTTATTTTGAGACAGTAAATTTCTGTAATTCTAAATCATACAGACAAGCATAGCAGTAAGCTCAGGTATTTCCATCAGAGCAGTTGTGCCATCACAGAGCAACACAGGCTCCACAATCCACCTGAGAAACCCACTCGGTCGTTGTCCTACATCCTCTCCAGTGTACACTGAGAAGAATACCTAAGCTGATTTTCTATGCATGAGGAAAGATCAGAATTGTCTCCATGAGCTGCAGTCATATTTTAGCTTCTCTTAGTTTCTTCCTCCCTTTAAATACACTACCATTTTCTGATAGGTACTCTGAAAAAACATAGTCTTGTATCATTGTGATAAGATTCTGAATCACCACAGAAAGTCTTTAGTCCACAGAGTGGGTCAGCTAGGTGGCTCTAATTGGGTTTTATTTTATGCACATACTCTATAGCTTCTATAGTAAGCTTATTTTCTCTCAGCAGGGTTAATAATCTACAGCTGTTTACTTTTCAGACTTAAGTCTGATAAACAGCTTTCAAACATTTACACTGACTATGGAATGAAAAAAGAAATACATAAGACAAAGGTTTTCTGTAGTTGATTTAGTTGAGATTATCTATGCAAGGGTAAAGGAATAATTTAAAGATAAAATGCATTTACTATTTTCTAAGCAAGGGAACTGAGGTGGTGGCAATGAAAGTGTAAGTAGAGTTTACTACATTATGAAACTCATCAAATATTTACCTCCCTCAAGTGTACAATATCCATAGAACTACACAGGCTGAAAATATTTTTCCTATTATCTTGGGGGGTTTTAGCACACATTCACTTCTCAAACACAGTTTTGCTATCAGATCCCATGCATGTGTTTTGCACTAAGGATGGATTTTGATCATTTACATTATGTGTAATTAAAACAACATTGATAATGTCAAGATATTAAAAGAAAATAAGAGAGGTAATAAGACTTATTTTAACTAAGAATAAAACTATTGCAATCAGATACAACTATTTATGCAAAGACATTTTTGTTATTACTGTAAGATTCCTGTCCAGAAAAACGATTGTTATATTCCATTGAAACGTGCAGATTCCAGACAATTATTATGGTATTATGTTCAGGTAAAAGTTATACATTTTTTTCTAAAACCTACCAGCTACTTCACCACTTCCCACTCTCCCTCTTTCTGGATTTTCTACTTCAAGCTCCAAGTGTTAAGATTTATTTCTATGGAGCTGGACCAATGAGCTCTTTTACACTAGTTCTGAATCTTATCTCATCTGCCAAGGTTGCAGAATGATGTGGAATAAATGAACACCTGCTCTTGAAAAGGAAGCTATCTGAAACACCAGGCTTTGGCAAGATCAGTATAGAATATGCATGTCACCCAGAGAATCTGTTACAATGGCCAGCTGCCAGGGCATTTGTTCCCAGGGAAGCACAGGTTAAAAATTGCTGTCAATAATTGGTGTTAAGAAGACAAAGAACCCAATCAAAGTGGGAAAAAATGCCAATGCACAAAAAAAAAAAAAAATTAATAAATTTTTCAATTAAAAATGTTTTAGTTCCTTCTTATTCACTACTTCTAAAGAGCTAGAAATATATTGTTGATACATTGAGCAACGATTCAGTCAGAATTGAGTCATAAGTTCATTATTCTCCTCAGGGACAAAAAATTACTCAACATACTTTGTAACAAACAATTTGATGGCATAAATCTGGTACAAAACCTCCCTTAAAACACTGGTTTTTTCATAAAGTTAAAAATATTGAAATATATTTTGTAGAAATTTTATATTTTAAGAAGTTTTGATAATTTAATTTTTCCTTTTGTGGACATGTGTTCTGATAATAAGACATAAAGGAAAAGAAAAAAGTGAAAGAAAAAAAGTGAACTTAAATTTCAGAAGGAAAAGGAGATGAAGTTCAGAGACTGTAGAGTACAATTATATTTCCTGTCTCAAAATGTTTAAATACAGAAAAAGCTTGATACTTGTTCAAATACCTAGTCTTCTCTGTCAGCACCTTTCAGAAATGCAACTGTCTTGGAATTTTGCAAAGAATATAAATTTCTGGGACCTAGTTGATATCCATAAATGTGATACAATCTTAAATTTTGTTTTGAACACATCAAAAATATAGGCATTTTTCTTTACTGTTTATAAAGGGAAGTATCAAATATAACAATAGCTTTCTCCTAAAGATAGTATCAAATTTTGTTCTTCCTTAGCTGAACAAGGAAGACTGCTAAGGGTTGTCTTCTTTCTTCATGACAGCATTTGGCATATTCAAGACTAAAGCATTAGCTGGCTTAGCTGACCAATATTTTGTCTTCAACCAATGGTCAAATACATTTTAGCAAAATCCCATCATATATTCTTATTGTCCTTATATTATCTCTGTGTATTGGTTTGAGCATGACACAGCTTCTTATAAGATTTCCTTTGATTTCTTCAACAAAACATCCATGTTCTTAATGAATGTAAAGTCAGATCATTGTGGTGTTCAATTGAGTGTAAGATGCAATGTTGACATGTAAATTTGGAACAAGACTTCTAAAGAGAACACAGAATCTTGTACAAATAATTAAGAAAGGAATATGGATGCTTACTTCCATAAGTTTAGGGCAGGTTTTATTCTCCTACAAATAAAGATGTTAACAAGAATTTTAGTTCTTGATAAGACTTATTTGCCTTATTGATTATTGATTTATTTTATTTTTCTTATTTGAATGTCAAATGTCAAAGCCCTGAGGTGAAGTTAAAAGTGGGACTGACTCCCCAGCCAAGGAGAAATCTCTCAGGGACACTGGGATGCTTTACAGAGTGTCCTGTTCTGACCTCAAAAGATATGATACTTCTAAAAAACAGCAAAAGGTTTGAGAGAGATCTATTTATATTCTTGACAAATTAGGCAAGGAAATGCTGGAGGGTTTATTGATCTTAAGTAAAGGCTTCCTCTAGTCTGGCTGAACTACTATTTGCTTTTGGGCAATTAACTACATATGTCCTTCACTACAGAAGTAAAACACTAAATTTCTCAGTAACTGTGTGAGATCAGTAGGGCAGATGTCGATTTTAAAGATAATGGCCTAAAGATATTTCAGTTTACAACTGAGCAATTAGCTCAAATTTCAACTTGTATGGATTTCTAGTTGCAGCAACCTTGTCCCTGCCTCGTAAAGCTGATTTCATATCATCTTCACAACACCATTTTCTGAAACTGAAGATTTGAATACTTTTTTTCCTTTAATTTTCTGCTTTCCCCAAAGGATTAAACAGCTTACTGCTCACAGCAGTTCTATTGGTCATAACATGTCCTACACAGCTGTAGCTCCTAGAACTTCAGAAACTGTGACAAGCAGATTTTATGCTAACATTTTCCTTCTTTTCATGAAATTAAAAAAACACAACATAGTGACCCATCAAGCTGGCAAAGTATATGGGTTATTTCCAGTCCTAGCTCTCTGATAACACTGAGTTGTAGTGTTCTGCTAGATGACATGAGGAAAGTGTAGGAGTAATATGTGCTAAATTCTCCCTTCTCCCCTCTATTCTTTTGTTTGCTTGCTTTAACCCAGAATGGAACAGCAGATTCATCTAGAATTTCTATATAAATAACAGTATACGATATTTAAGATGTGTAGATTTTAATTTCTATCATATAAAATGAGAAAGGCATTTTCTACTATCAGAGAGAAACCAGTCATGCCCAATGACCTTATATCAGCTTCCTGAGCAGGAAACCCCTTGCCCACAGATATTCTATACCTTTACTTTAAACAGATTTATTTGGACTAGCTTTTTCGTACATCTAAAAGCCATAATTTGCATTTACTCATGCAAGAGTTGACAAACGTATGTCCTCTCTTCTTATTTCTAATTCAAGAAGATAAAAGAACAGAGAAAAGAATCTTTAAATGTTCTAAGAATTAACAAGGAATAGTTGTGGCAAAGAGATCTTCAAGGTAAAAAATAAAAGTCAAGGAACTGAAAACCCAAGCATTAAATTTGTCCCCAAGTAAACTATAGGTAAATCACCATACTATCAATAATTGTGCTATTTATTATAACTCCTTATTTCTTTTTAAATATGGAAATTACTTAAATATATTGATATTTATATAATTTCATGAGTTATATGAAATTTAGGACATATCTGACATACTATGTCGGAAGAAATTGAAATAGGAAATTCAAATAGTGTGAAAACACAAAGCAAGATAAAAGAAAAGCTAGGGAGAAAACACATAACCTGTTCACACATTTCACATGGCATCATTTCATCACTAACCATTTATGAAGCATAAATGAGTCACTAAAAAAATTTCAGGTTTAAGATATTTCTTTAGACAGGCAAATATCTTCAGTTTCCAGTATTTCTACACCCACTAACTAAGGACTTTACCAGGGTGAAAAAAATGGGTATCCAAGATCTTACAAATCAACAACAAAACACAATACTTAGGGTAACTACCTGAATCAAAAACATACTCCTTGAAATTTGAAAGAACATTTTTCATATTAATAATTATATATGTGTATATAAGTGGATGCTTATAGTCACATGGCCTGAGCTGTTAAACAACTAGGTCTATAACATAGTTAAACATAACAGCAATGCATCCTCTTTGATTTAAAAAAGATGAGGAATGCTCTGCCAAACAAAATTTCTTTTTGGTTAGGCAAGAAATAAGGTATTGTTTGAGAGGTCATTGTTTTTTATTTATTCTTTACTCCTAAGTCATTGCTACAATAAAACAAAACAAAACATAGTTTCCCCAAAACTTTCCCTACAATTACAGCAGAATGCCATTTGGGGTGCCAAAATGTTCCTTCATATGGCTGCTGCAAAATATATTGAAACCTTGAAATTATTTTTATTTTGAAAATAACCAGAGAGTGGAAAGCTCTTCTCTTTTCCATAGCTGAAGTTCCTTAAAAAAACAGCTACCTGACACCTGTTTCTTGATGTGTCAAATCTCCCTTTCTGCATCAGCCTAAAGGAAGATGAGAAGTATAGACTGAAAGAGACAAGAAATTACCCATCTTTGCTTCCAAATGGTGTATTGCTAGTTTCTGTAGGCATTAACACCAGCATTTATCTACTGTAATAAGTGATATAACACAGATCAAAGACAAGGTTTTTTTTTTTAAATCTTATTCATAAATTTAGTTTATTCTAATCTCCTAGTACTATTAATACCTTGGCCTATCAGAATAATAATCTCTTGGTCTGAAAAAGTCCTCATAATGACCTTTTAAGGGGATAGATCTAGTGTAAAAAATTGTCATTATTTTAGAGTCTTAAGGTAGGCATATTCTAATAGACGATAGCAAAGACTACTGCTGCCTCCTGAAAGAACCAGAAAGTGACACCTAAAACATTAGCAGTTGCTTTGTTTATTAAAACATCATGCTAAATGCAAGGTGAGATCTGGAAGCAACAATCAGTTCCAGAGGAATTTCCAGAAGGTCACAGAGTGCAGACAGTTTCACTTGTACAGTCCAAGGTGATGTTCTCATGGAAGAGCTGCTTTATAAAACTCTATAGCTGCAACCTAGAAAAAGGCTTCACTACAAAGGACAGTTTTTTTCAGCTATACTCCCATTGTTACTGGGAAATCCATTGGGAGCATAATGCCAAATTGTGTTGAAAAATGCTGAATGAAGAGAAAGCATCATCTATTGTTTAAATAGAAGACAAAGAAACAGAATCTTTCAAGAGAAAGGAAAAGCATGGGCTGGGTTTTTGGAGTGGGTAATACACGGAAGTGAGGAATCTACTGAAATCCCTAGTATGATCAGAACTGTCAACAACTACAATAGAACATAGATGGATTTGTAAAGGCTGATTTTCACTTCAGGGTGAAAATTTAAAGAATGTTCTTTATCAGGAAGAATACATGAAAGTAGAAAGTTATCATTCGTAAATTTCTTGAGGCTGAAGACTTCAGGCTTCACACTGTAAAATTTAGTAAACCACAACGCTACCTGCTCTACAGCAAATACACAGCAGGACTTAAGAAAACAGCTCCTGAACAGTTAGAAAAACTTCTACATAATGCCTCAGTTATAGCAGAACTAATATTTTGGACTACTTTGGTCTGAAGATTTTGACACATTTTTTCTCCATAACCCATACAGTTAGTATCAAACTCCTTCATTTGTTGACACATTCATTTCTTCATTGACTAACATCATGGAGATAGGAGTTGCAACAACCAATTTTGCTTGCATCATTTTGTACACATTAAATATCTGATGAAGGCCAAAATCTCCCTTCCATTAATTGAAAGTCATAACCATGGGAAAGAAATCCCTGTTTAACACTTATGATGCAAGTCCGTTCTCTTCTAGGAATTTTAAGTTTGAAAAAAAAACAACTCAGGGTAACATTAGAGTTAAACTGTATCCAAATATTGAAGAAGGGAGAATAGGGTCCAGTGAAAACAATATGCTACTTGATGCCAGTTGCTTCAGCTTCATTCACATCATCAAGCTTTCATGTATTTGTCACCATTGTACTTCTGCTACAAGCCTCTTTTAAGTGGAAATGCAGCTTTAAAAAGTACCTTCAGGGGATATGACCTAACAATCCCAGACACTACCAACCCCACATGTTTCCCTGACTATGTTTCTTGCCTGCTTGAGCCTTGCTGACATGTGGCATTACCATGCAACAAAATCTGTAATTCAAAACAAAAGAAAACCCCTCACACCAAAATAAACCTACCAGAGTTTACAAGTATTTGTCTTCATTATGGACCAATACAAATTGCATTTGTGGATGTGGTTTAGGGGAGATTATAGTGGTGCTAGGCTGATGGACTGTGAAGGCCTTTTTCAAACTTGATGATTCTGGGGACCTGAGATTCTGTTCAATAGTGGCAGAGAGGAACAAAATTCCAATCAGAAAACTTAGGGAATATTTTGGGGTTTATTTTGTATTCAGGAATTTGCCTTCTAATGGTAGTTGCTTTATTGTACCACATAAACAAACCATCAAAATAGAAATTACTCATTTATTTCATTTAACTTCAATAATGAAATGGAAAGTTATGATGTAAACCATAAAAATATAGAATCTGTTTTATATCTAGCATTAATGAAGAGAAAGAAACATCAGAATCATTTTTCTGTACTATATTGATTTAGGAAATGATGTATTAAATAGAAATTCCATGTAAGAAATATTTAAGGTTTTTAGTCTTATCAATAAAGCTGGAACACAGTGTAAATTAAACATCAGTCTGTCAGACAGTAAGTACCAGCATAGGCCTAATGGACAAATTCTGGATAATTTTTGACATAGATAAACTTTACCTCATTTTTAAATGTTTATTTATTCAAAGAGATCCTCCTCTAATTCTTGATGTATAAAAATTCAGCAGTAGTAATAACTAAATCTGTAGACAAGCTGCAACTGGCACAGCTTTATGCCTGAAATAATTTGACTCAGTTGACTTCAGCTGTCACTGGGGATATGGCCAGAATACAAATTCTCTTTAACACAAACTACTTGTATGAGCTTTTCCTATAAGACATTCCTTTATTTCCTTTATTGAAATTTAGAATTCAGGATGTGTGGTAGAACAGTGTTGGGTTTTTTTCTAAAATCAAACAAACAAACAAACAAACAAACCCCACTTATGAATAAATAGGAGATTTCCAATTAAATACTGACTGCCAAAAATACTGGCAAAGAAATTATACACTCGCTTGATGTCAGAGGGTTCTTCTGTATATTTCTTTGGACATCAGAGATCTTTTGAATCCACTAAAGTATCCATAAATGCTCTTTATAAATGCACATTGTAAAACATAAAAGCATGTGCAGTTATAAAAGTCACAAAGGATGGCTAAACCATATAAGGACTGTGTGTAAGATGAATGAAGATTTCTAAATCTAAGTCAATGAAAACCATTAAAATGCAAACAGTGTTTCATTACATTTTCTATGTATCATGTAATATCAAAAGAAAAGAGAAACCCCAACCTTTTAATTACAAGCACTTTTGTATAAGAAACTAGGAAAGAAAAAGTTTCAGGCATTGTGATTATCCTTGCAAAATATGAAAAGTTTTCCTTGTTTCATCAGCTCTGGCTTAACACAGGAAAAGATAAAAAACCCTGAAATTATAATTTGATAATAGTGTGAACTGTCTTCACTGTACTTTCCAGACCAGAACTATATGAAGGTTTGTATTTCTTCCCTAAAATGCTCCAAGAACTTCAAGGAAAGACAGTAAAACAACATACTACCACTGAGAGTATTGATGGCAGCTAATTTCTGCATAGTCCAATAATGAGGGCAAAAATGTTCTTAGTCTTTCATATGTAGTTGTTGAAAGTCTGATATCACATACCTTTAAAACACTGCTACACCTTTAGGGTGAAGCTCAAAGGCACTTTGGAAAGTCTTGCCCCTTCTACTGACCCCACTAACAACCCCATTCTAGGTAAGGGCAGAGGTGCAGCAAACGGTATGGGACTGGGTCAGTCTGCAGGATATCCAACTGCAGATATTTTAGGAGTATCACCACCTGCTATAAACAAAAAAACCCCTTCAATCTTAAACTAATAACACTAACAGGTGGCAGATAATTAGGAGCATGTGTGGAGGAGGATGGAATGTCAAAAACTCAGGGTTTGAACTTTCAAGTAGAAGTTTGCTATTTTCCAGCTGCATGCACTCTCTGATTGCAAATCTTTCTAATAACTGGTATAAAAATGGTGTCTCCCAAATATTCCAATTTTTAAACATAAGACAAAACCACAAGTTTGAATGCTGGTCATACACTGTGCTTAAATTGGGAAGCCTGGGGCCTTGGGGTTGTGGAAAGAAAAGGAGTACAACTAAAGAGGGTCCTGGAGAAAAGGTGTTAAGATTTTGGCTGGAGGAAAGATCCCAGAAGTGAGAGAAGATCTGGGAGATCAGGTAGCTGGATAGAGACAATCATTATGGTCACACAGGGTTCTTGACTAACAATGCCCAAGATGAGTAAGTACAAAAGCAGAGGATTGGTACAGCTTTCTGCCCAACTCTCCTGGAAGAGCAGTAATCTCTGTGCAAGGAAGTGTGATCTACTGAAAAGTCCCTGTTGGGGAATCTCTGGTGAGGAGACAGATGAATGGGGCAATGTGAGTTAGATAAACAAGTCGGGGAAAATCTGGTCTAGTTAGTTAAACAAATCAACTATAGGTAATTTATAGACTCTCACAGGTGTAAACACTTAAAAATTTAGGCATCATATGTTTCTTTTATAATTATGGTATCAGTACCATATTTGCATATCACTTTCAAGTAAAATAATGTGTCTTTTTCAAATGCAAATAATTTCAACCATACAAAGCCTATACTCTGATGTAAAATACAAATGGACATAGCCAGAATTTTTAAATGATGGAGGAAAAAACCCAGTAAGACTTTTCTGCCTTACAGACCAAAGAATTATACTAAAATATATATTGAATAATATTTGAGTCACATACTGCAAAAACCATTTTCTACTTACCAGTTTTTCCTCTATGTACATCTTTCAACATGAAAAAAGGCAGCAACAACAGAACTTTGGGGAAGAATTCAGTTCTGAGTTTTATCAGAATTCTGTTCAAGTATAATGATTGTTGGTATGTCCTCCTGCTCCTGATTTGCAGATTGTAGGATCTTAGAAGTGCATAGGAATCTGCAGTGTATGCCAGAATATATTGAGAACCTTCTGGAAAGAACTGGCACAGGCTTCCTGAGATCATGATTTAAAAAAATATTTTTATTTCCAGTGTTTCCAGCTACTTGGAGAGTCGTATTGTCCATTTTTTGCTACAACAGTCAAGCCATAGTTTCCAAGCCTGTCAGTTACAGGAATTCAAAAAATTTATGCCTAAATGACTCATGCTTCTGCACAATCTTCAGGCAGTTACATCTTCATCTCAGATCTCCACTTTCACTTGCTGCTGCATCCCTGCAGACACTTCAAAAACTCTCCAAATAGAAGTAACAGAGAAACTCGTACTAATTTATTTCCTTTGGGGAATATTTTAGCTGGATGAGCCTGGGAACAAATGGTGTGCCTGCTAAGAGCCCTGGTAGATACCAGTCTGTTCATTTCACCTTTTATTCTGAGCAGTTATTGTGCCCTCACTCGACTCAAGCATTAATAGATTTAATAGGGAGGTGTGACCACAGACCCAGCAGGTGTTGTGAAGGGTGTTGCTCAGCCCCATGTGCAAAAGACTATGTGCCCACCTGTAGATGCTTGCATAACAAGGCCTTGAGTTCCTTCAATATAAAGAGCTCCTTGAAAAAAATTTAAAAATATTACATCCAAAACAACTGACAGAAACAAGTAATGCTCAAATACATAACTTAAAGAACCATGACAAAAGATTTAAGTGCAGTCCCAAAGTGCAACAGGAATAATACCATATAAGCTTTCAGTCATAAAAACCTCATTTAAGTCCTAAAAGAGGCTTTCACTTTCATTGCATATCACAATTTGTGAAATCCAGGTTATATTGAATTTGTAATATACTTTGAGTGACCCATTCACTGCAATTAAAGAATTTTCTCATAGCTTTTAGAGATAAGATTAATTATCTTTTCAAGGTCAGATATTCCAGAAAGGCAACTATTTTGTCCTTAAGTCTTCCCTGATGGTTTCTCTGCATGAGAGGTGTATGCCAGCTAAGGGAGAGTGTCAACGCATCCAGAGGAACTCACACTGCACTGCAATACCATGAGCTTGACAGATAACCATCACATAATTTAGAGAGCAAACAGTGATGCACCATGTGGTTAGAGTAAACTGGAAATTCATTCTGCCATCCATAAACTTATATAAATATAAATTACCTTTCAGGTGTTTGATTTTTTTGGTTTTTTTTCTGGACAACCACCTGAATCCACTAGCACTCAGCAATATCATTTCAGCATAACAAAATTTTAAGATATTAGGTATACACCACTTAGGTTAAATCCATCTCAGGTTTCGTGCAACTTCCGTATACAGCTTACTTGAACCTCTGTTTGCACCTATCCAGTTAATTCATTACAAATCATTGGCATCAGATGGAAATTCAGTTCCTCTCTAAGGCCTGAAGTGTGTTGCACACAGAACTTTAGTGGAGTGTCAGGAATATACCGGCACCTTCGACTCCCATATTCAGTAATCAGACACAATCTCCAACACAAATTGTTTTCTATAAACTAGTAAGAAAATTTACAACAGAAGGAAAAGACAAAAAAGTAAAAATGTTCATAAAGTATCTCATAAACTTTGTAGAGTTACGAGATAAGCAAGAAACCCATTGCTGAGTATCAATCATAAATATTTGTTTAGTCTTCATTTCCCTGATTACTATGTAACCCAGAAAACAACAACAGAGACTTGTGGCATTTTTATTTCTACTACCTAAGCTGCTTCTGCTGACACTTTTAATCAGTACTATTAGCAATCTATCATGCACACAAAATGAATACTTCTTTACATATCTGAAGGGCAATAATTAGCCTTGTGAAAGAGATGCAATTACCATTGTTTTTTTTTAAACTGAGCACCTCTACAAAGACTTATGCCAAAAATACTTCTGGAACCTAAAATACATACCAGAAAGGAATTTACCAAAAGTACACATCTATTCTATATCCCTAGCTGACCAGGAAGACAAGGTTTTGTGACACTGGAAAATTTGGTCCATTAAGGGCAGGAAAAAGATAACATATGCATGAGGTAGTGGTGTAAAGACCATCAGCAGGATGTCTCACTGACTACTAATGATCTTTCCAAATGAATATTAACATGTTTAATCCACCACATGTCATCTTGTATTACATGTCCCACATTTTACAATTATTGTTTTATTAATATTAGGTTAAAAATTTATGTGATCATATTATCCATCTGTGCCTAAATCCAAAATCTTACCTACCACACAACGTCATGTACGGCCATGTGCTCAGGCACCAGGACTTTCTGCTATTCAGCAAGTCCATGGACCAATGATTTTGGGCTCCCAGCCAGCTATGCACAACATTCACACATGACTGGTGTGCCCACAGGAATCTAAAGACTGCTGGTGCTTTGTGGGGACATACCGAAACAGGGAAGGGAAACAACACAGAAAAATACATATGGGGGGCTTTGAAAATTCCCTGCTATGATAATGTTGCTGGCAGTTAAGATTTTCACCAAATGTGGGTGGTTTTCACCAAAGGAAGAATTTGGGGAAAGTCGCTCAAGCTCGTTGTCATACCAAATGACAATTTTCTCCCGCTGTATGAAACAAATTAAGGAATTTCAGGAAAAAAGATTAAACTTGAGAAGACCTGAAAGAACAGACACACAATCAAATCTAAACATGAATGAAAAGGAATGAAAAATTGCTGAAGTTATCACTATCATTTGGTCACTACGAAGGAAACAAAGACAGATGAAGAAAAAACAGGAAGAGCTTTATCATGATACAGCTACATTAATATCTAAAAACATTTTTGGTTACCATTGTTTACCTAAGCATCTTATAATAATTTGGAACCCTACTGCCTGATTTAACTGTTATAAATAATTTTGTATACCTGCATTTTTCATCATTTTAGTTCAAGTAAAATTTCAGAGAATGGATAATAGCAAGGAATTCATCACAAAAAGGGCATGAAAAATTTCTAGCTTTTAAGGCTTTGGAGCCCTTAATGACATGCCCAACATTGTATCAAGCAGGTAACAAAGTAGGACCTCACTGGAGCTGCACAGGCCAGATAAAAGCTGATATAGCAGTGGTCAGGAGAAGCAAAAGTGACTTGAGTAAGGTTTGGGACACTCTGGAACTCCATAAATATTAGAGATCTTCACAAGTGCAATGGGAACAGAATGAAGGAAGTGAAGCAGTAAGGATCCCACAAACCACCCACCAGAGTAAGACCACACAGGGAGACTACAACTACTGGAGAACAAGTCCTTAGTCTTCTGGAGATCTGCACATCATATTCAGATTGAGAGGCAGAATATTATGAATTAATTGTAAATCCATTTCAACAGTGTAAAATCACTTCTCAACAACTAACTCTGGGCAAATTATATTTCTACAGCACCTTCCCCTTTTCAGTTTCTACTGGTTTCCAGTGATTTAGAACTGAAGAGTGAATGTTTGCATATAAAGAGAAATCATGACAATTTCGCACATTCATGACAAACAAAAAGCAAATAAACAAAACCCAGCATATGAAGCTAAGGCAAGGTATCACACATGACCTAAGGAAGCTGATTGTGAGCTCTTGCATAGCATCAAACTTTTATAACCGCTTGCCCAAACCACATCTCAGGAAACAAGCAGTAGAAAATGAAATCTGTTCTCTGTCACAATAAAACCAAGAAAGCAAATCTTTTGCTTCACATGTGAAAGTATATTTTTCTTTGTTTTTTAAACTTTTATGAACTAACATTCCTGTGGGAATTAGTGGGGAAAGGAGAGAAAGTGGAAAATCAAGGCTTACTTTGGTTAAAATTTCTAAAAGAAAAATATAATTTAAAAAATTTAAGTGATGTAAACCTTATGATTTGGGGCTCAGTTCTTCATAAAAACAAACAAATAAAAAAAAACCAACAAAAAAACAACAAAAAAAACAACAACAAAAAGAAAAAAACCCTCATTCCTTTTACCTATCTTTCCTTATATTGGTTCTATTTTCTCTTTTTCTCATTATACTGTTCCCCAAGCTTTTCATAAGTCTTCTAACCCTTTTATGAAAATGAATTAATTTTCCATTTATGATTTTCTTATTTTCTTCCTTTCTAGTTTAACTAACGCTGACACATTGCTTCATTGCTTTCCTTTTCTTTTGGGAGCTATGTTTTTTTTCTCAGCCTTACATCTTTAACCATATCATGAAGGCACATGGGTTTTTTCCTGCTTTTTTTCTTTCTGTTCACTTGGAGATGTGATCAGTGTGTTTTCGAAGGCTGTTCAGCTGTGTTCCATTTTGGCAGAATTTTCTTACTCATTTTTCACATACTAACTAAATTTCTCAGTGCATTTCAAATTTGTTTTCCCAAATTTGAAAACTCCTTTTTCAAGGCTATATGTGGTCTGAACTATTCTTTCTAGGTTGAATATAAGAAGGCTGCTAACCCTGAAATTAAATGCCCTAATTTAATACAATTTTAGGTAACTCATAACAGATTATTTTCTGATAATTTTCAATAATTTTTTTGACATTTACATATTTTTGTAATCAAATTTTCCTATGGCATTTAAACCTCCTAAAGTACTGTACCTTATGAAAACAAATACTCAGTCATACTACAGACTCAACCATATGACATAAGTTGAAAACATGATATAAACAAATATATTTGTGCAAATTTATTTTGACAAAAATAGCCATTAGCTAAGTAAGCAAATAAAGGAAAGCATTATATATATACATATATTTAAAATGAACAAATGGGAATTTACTTTCTATTTCACAAATTATTTTTTGCACAGTTTTTGCGTTATTATTCAGATACTACCATTATTATGCTTGGCACTTTACAGATGTCTCCAAAAATGAGGTCACTGCCTTGAAGAGCTTATAATTAACCCCTCTGTGAAATATATACTAAGTAATTGAGGATAGTATGTCTATCTGCCTGTGAGCTATACAGACAACATTATTCAGGTTTACATATTACATATTTGTATTACTTTGGGTTGCAGTTTGTATGTTATCTAACACAAAAATGAAAACAAGCGAGTGGTGTAAGATTTAAGGAACAATTCAAGCCAGATAACTGTTTTCTCATTTGCTCTTTCATAGATGGAAGAAAAGTGAATGGGTTACCAAGACAACCATTTCATAAAATCAGATTGTCAAAATCTGTTAGGAAACAAGTAGTCTATAATATGAGCCTTTGGCTAAATGAAATCATCTGATATGATGGAACTCTAAAATTACCTTATAATTTCAATTAAAACAAGTTGCACCCATTCAGTCTTGAATGCTGACCACTATCATAGTCTGCAATTGTTATTCTTCAAATATAGTCTAAGTCTAGGGAGCAGATCTACTAATCCTTTTCCCTTCCCTGTTCTTCAATAATCATTTTCTTTGTGTTGACCACCATAAGTGAAAGAACACTTTTGCAAAGCTAGCAGAAAAAGGTTTTCATTTTCCCAGCCAAAAATCTGTACTGAAGAGATTGTTTAGCATTCACAATATCACTTCTATCCTTCTTTGCCCTGTCTAGGCAACTAGGGAGCTAGATGCTGTGTGTATAAACCAAAGAGTGTGAGAAGAATAAAGGCTTTGAAATTTCCATTTATTTTTGTCACTCCATTTTTGCTTCCCTTTTTCAAGTTCTCTGATCTAAAAGCAGCGTGGATTTTTCACTTGCAAATACTATAAACTTGCAATACAATAAACTTCAGTATTAGTATCAAATTAATGATGTAGTAAGAACATCCCAATCTCCCATGGAACGTATGACATTTTTGTGACATTAGTCCTGTGTTACAAAAGGAAGGGAAAAAAAAAATAAAGAACAGTTTCTTTCTCTTTATTTCTATATGGAATATATGCATTTCACCTGCATGGAAAGAGCATTTTTTATATTAAAACACAGAAATACGCACACAAGTCTTTAAAATTATATGCTGCTTATTTCACAATGCTTTTCCTATAAAAGATAGTTAAGCTTAAGGATAGCTTCTGAAATGTTCTGATTTTTCTCTTGGTAGGTTTCTAGAATCTCTGGAAAACATGAAGAGCTCCAGATGGAAGAATTTTTTGAAAAGCTTGATTCAAGAGACTTCTGAATTTTGGCAGATAAATGCTGCATATGTTGTGTGGAGGTGATCTCCTGTGGGGGACAGGAAGATGATCTCTTAATGCACATTCACCAACTGTCATAAGGCTGAAAAGAATATGCACGTATTGTGCAAAGATACTTACCAAAATTTCAAACCCCTGTTTTTCTGTGCAAAAGCTAAAATAAATCTTAAAAGTGAACTGTCATGTTCTTCAGGGGATGAATTAAACATGCTGTTAAGTGTATACACCATTGGGGAAAAAAAAGTGGTCCTTTTTAACCCATATTTATATAACTCCCTTTAAAAAAAAACAGACTTCCAACAGCATGTTTTATTGAGGGTAAAAAAGAAAAAAATAACTCTGAACATGCCAGCATCCCATACAACAATCTAGCTGATATTTTCAGACTAAGTGAAGGTTATAATTCTGAACTAAAATACTCAGCCTAAAGTAAATAATTAACTAGGACAAAAAGTTAGTTTTGTTTAAACAGTGGCAGTACAGTAACTTTTCCACTTAAAATGCATACTGATTTAAGTGCTTTAAGAAGATTTTCAGATCAGTGGCCTAAATATGTGAAAAAAAAACATAGAAAAAAAATGAATTCATCATTTCCCATAGGACTTTTCTACTGCAAAAACCCACAGAGCTTCCACTGAAATGAAAATAGGTTTAGAACTAATTCTGTTGTGCCACTTGTTGTTGACCATATAAATAAAGTTCCCTTTTTATCCAACAGGTGAAATCATTATACCAGACAGCAGTGGCATAGCCCATAGGACTGTTTTGGAGAATATTAATAAATGTGGTTTTGCTTAGAAACCAATGAACTCTCTTAGAGGATGTGGGACAAGTAGTATCCTTGGGGACCTCAGCACTCACAAGGAGATCTAACTCTCATTACTCTTCTGTAAACTTTTATTGTGTATTAGATAAAATCTAATCTGCTAAATTCTCGCAAAATTTTATTTTTCAATAATGATCACATTTTAGTTCAGAAAGAAACTGTTCCACATTTCTGAAGCTGAAAATGTAGCCTTCATTAGGCAATTGTCACAGCCTTAGGCTCCTAGTGTATTATCTAGCAATGATCTTCTCTTCTCTCTCTCTCTCTCTTTTTTTTTAAAAAAAAAAAAAAACAAAAAACCACCAAAACTTAGAAGATGATGGTTTAGTGATATAAGACCTTATAGAATGGCCTGGGTTGGAAGACTGGAAGATCACCTTAACTATAACTAATATAATTGAGTTCCAAACCCTCTGCCATTGGCAGTGACATCTTCCACTAGACCTGATTGTTCAAAACTCCAACCAATTTGGCCTTCAATACTTCCAGAGATGGGGCATACTCTGGGCAATATATTCCAGTGTCTTACCACTATCACAGTAGAGAATTTCTTACAAACATCTAATCTAAACCCACTGTCTTTCAGTTTGAATCCATTCCCTTTTCTCCTGTCACTACATGCACTTGTAAGTCCCTCTCTTGCTTTCCTGTAGGCTCCTTTCAGGAACTGAAAGGCCACAATTAGGTCACCTTGAAGTCTTCTCCAGCCTGAACAATCCCAATCCTCTCAGCCTTTCCTCACAGGAGAGGTGCTCCATGTCTCTGATCGCCTCAGTAGCCTCCTCTGCACTGGCTCCAACAGGTCCATGACCTTGCTGTGCTGGAACCCTGACCCTGGAGCTGGATGCAGCACTGCAGGTGGGGTCTGAGCAGAGCAGAGGAACAGAATCCCCTCCCTGTCCCTGCTGATCACACTGCTTTTGGTGCAGCCCAGGACACGTTTGGCTTTCTGGGCTGTGAGCGCTCATTGTCAGCTTATGTCGAGCCTCATCCCCAAGTCGTTCTCAGCAGGGCTGATCTGCATGTCTTCATCCCCCAGCCTGTGTTGACACCAGGGCTTGTGCCAACCCAAGTGCAGCGCATTCCCTGTACTCCATGTGCATTAGCATAACTTCTAGGGGGATCTGTTCCATCATCTTCCCAGGCACAGAGGTGGGGCTGACAGGCCAGTAGCTCCCAGGGTCCTCCTTTCTACCCATTTTAAAAATAAGTACAAGGATTCCCTTTTTCCAGTCACCTGGGACTTCACCTGACTGCCATGACTTTTCAAATAAGATGAAGAGTGGCTTGGAAACTGTATCAGCAAATTCTCTCAGGACTCTGGGATGCATCTTATCAGATCCTATAGACAGATACATTCAGGTTTCTCAGGTGGTCATAAACCTGATCTTGCAATGGGAAACTCTTAGCTCCCATGGTCCTCAGAGAGATACAGACAGCAATGTCTTCTGATACCCCAACAAGCACTAAAATTCGGAACCACCTACTATTATGCATTTTAGGAACAATTTACATACTTATAAAAAAAAGTTTCTCATTCAAGAGGGCATATTTAAGTTTCAATAAAGCACTGAACAGTTTCCCTTGCAAAATTCAAACTTCAAATAATTAAAAAGCTAACCTTAAAAACAGCAAGAAGTGCACTTGGGTCTTTGTTTCAAGAGATTAAAAGAAAATTTAAGGTTATATGACAGTCTTAGAACAGAATTGTAAATCTGAGCATCATTGTCTATCTTGCACATTTCTGTGTATTTACCTAAAGTACAAATATACCCTTTTTATTCTTTAAAGGTCTTTTTTTTACTTTCCATGGCCAAATATTTAGTTTCTTAAGTAATACTACAGATTTTTTTTTTTTTTTTAATTAGCCACACCATATTGTGAAAGTTGACATATAAAAGAAGTGAGAAAATTGTGTCACGACTTTTTCATGTAGCTCATACAAACTAGGTATTTATCATGACATTTGGCATGCAAAACAGTGACTCGACTGGTTAGGAATACCAAGGAGGTAAATCCAGATGGGGAAAAAATTGAATGATTTGGACTAATTAGCACAGTTCAGTAAACTTAACCAATTTGGATGGATTCCAAAAAAAGACAGATGTGAAAAATGTCTCTGCAATGCCTTAGTTTAGTTTGTTTATTGCTTACTCAGGTACAGATGATGGAAATATTACAAGAATCAAATTTTTTTAAAAAAATAAAGAACTGTATTTGAATAAATAATCTTCTCTTTTATACTACAGACAGACTTTCCTTCAAGGCTGAAGAATTAAGTTACCTTTTCTTTCTCATGCATTTCACTCTGAATAGCTTTAAAATGGACATCTTAGCAGTACTTCTACAAGAGCACTATTAGACAAGGAGTAGTACCATTTAGTTGTAATTTAGTGTTTTCACATTTAGATAAGAATTACACATACTGTAACTTCTAGTGCCCTAGTATGGAATAGAAACCACAGCCGAATTACTTACTGCAGAATACAGCTCTCATTTGGAGAGTCAAATGTAGACTTTTATCCTCCTCACAATATATTTATACGTATGTTTTCCACATACAGATAATTAATGGGGGGGGGGGGGTAGAGACTTTGCCATACGCTTCATTCTAGTCACTCAGTTACCACTGCCACACCATTCAACCAGGATACAGCTGCTCTTGGTTAATAAAATATTTATAAAATCATAGAACCATATAAAAACTGATTGATTTGATTCTAGCAAAAAACTGTCAATGAGCACTGTAGTTTTAAGAAGTAGCACCCCGAGTAGCAAAAATGCTGCTTAAAAATGTTTTTTAATGTGTCTAAAAGAGCTGTCCAAGCATATAACAGAAAAACAGCCAAGATGGAGTTGCATAGCACCAGTAGGACTTGTAGAGTAGTACTTGCAGAGACAAGTAATCTTTCTGGGTCTCAGAAGAATCACTGTAGGGGTTATTGACATGAAGAGAATGTGAAGAGGTAGCTCTTAAAGTATAAGCCATAAATGCAAATTGGTTTTGTCTTGAATGTGCTGCTGCCCATATGAAGCTGAAATATATGCAAAATAGTAACTTTGTCACATGCTAATGCAGACAGAATATCAGACATCCTAATGCACAAAACCTGCCTAGTACTTGACTTTACAGTTCAAACTAAATAGACAGGATTTAAGGGGATTATATCACCAGTACTTAGTGCATACAGAATGCCTTCAAAACCTTCCTAGTGTGAAGCCAGTTTTAGGTAAAAAATATTCCATTTTACTAGTAAGCCCTGAAAGTTCAATCCAGATAAATATATTTAATAATTTATAATGCCAGACATTTCAAATACCAACAAATTTAGCATGCACACACTGAGAAGATTTGTGTTAGTTCTGAATGTTTTAATAAGGGCTAAGTCACATACCTACAAATACAATATAATGTATTTGAAAGTGTTGAGTACATCACCGCATATTTTAAATAACTACTACAAGTACTTAACCACAACTAATATAAAAAAGCACCAGTGGTTGATCAATAGATTGAATACACAGCTGTCTCCCAGTCAGAAGATGAAATACATATCCAACAACAGTATGCACACATTCACTGATTGTCTGATAATTGTGATCAAAAAGCCTTGTTGATAGGCCCACCACCAAATGTTACACAATGCTGTTTTGTCTAGAATATTTCTAGGAGCAAGACAGTGGACAAACAGAAGTTAATGGAGAAAGAAAAGGGCTAGGTATCTGTAAGAGTAACAGTGTCATAAATGTTATTTTCTACCTTTGAATCTCCTCTGCCTCACATCCATCATATGTGTATTCTTCTTTATCAAATTATTTCCTCTGACTTATTTGTAGGATGAACGCTTATGCTTTTCTGTGACCGTAACAGTTGATATACCTGGTGAGCAGAGGAGGGATGCCTGGCTACATGCAGCAGAGCATGGTACAGTCAAGGCTATCACAGTCTGACATATGACTCTGTGTTTGGTTAGACAGTTGCCTGACACCTCAAGGCTCAGAGATCAGTATTCTTCTTCAGTATATGCAAATTGCTAAACAAAAATAAGATTGACAGATTCTTCAAATCTTGCTTGCCTAGACTGTTTACTTTAGCTTTCACATATAATATTTTGGCAAAATGTGACTCTCCATGTAGGAGGAATTCATAGTAGTGTGTACAAGAGTCTCAGATGACTACACTCACTCCCTGAGTGCACTGGAGATTTTAGAAGGTCTCCCTAATCTCCCTAATCATGGGGAGTCACTAACCACATCATGTCATTCCAGCAGACACGCATCCCTAGAAAACATCTCCTTTTGGCCAGTTTGATTAAGCACAACTTTGTTTCCAAGATAAACAAATTCAACAATTATATTAATAGAATTAAATACACAAATTTAAGTTTAGAAATTCACCAAAATCCAAGTATTAAAATGTAATTTGTTTCATACTCTATGCCATGATTATTCATGATTTTTATGTTAGCAATATTTTTAGGTGTCCCAGATCAGGTGGGAATAGGAAGCTGAGAGATACTTCAATACAATACAAAGCTTAGGTAAAAAGTAATGTGATGGAAGTGAAACTAAACCCCCCAAAAACATATGTTTCTGATGCAGAACAAAAGGACCATGCTCATGCCAAATGTGGCTTAAGAAAGTTGAGTAAAATGTGAAGAGTCAGGTTTTTTACTGAAAATTTATTGATGGCCATGACACCAAAACTACAGCAGTTTGGAACCTAGAAATAATCAGTAGTAGCTGAAATTATTTTACAGACATGATGCAAAAGTATAGTATAGAATGCTCTTAATTGAGAAGACTGTATGAAAAAAAGAACCTTAAATAACTGTATTTGATTCTTCCTCTGTATAAGTATAAATCAATGTCACAATCACATGAAGCAGTATTGTACTGGTATGGCCAAGGTTACCAGTTTAAAAGCAAAAAACAAATCAAATTTCTCAGGAAACAATTCAAACATGGAAGTCAGTATGATACCTCTCTATCAATCACCATGCAACCATGTCCAGTTAGGTGTCAATATCACAATTCTGTACTGCAAGTGCATTTACAGAAATTTAAATTTAATCATATGCAATGAGAATAACAGAAAACCAAATATTAAAGAAAACACATATTAAAGATAAGGAATAAATCAGGGACAATTTGAGCAAAGCATTTTTGAGTGGAAAGCTAGTATTTACTATTTCCGACTGTACAGACCAAATAAAAAGTTAATGGACTTGTCTTTAACATTGCATAGCTTTTGCATAACCAAAAATGAATGGTAACAAAATGCTCTTTTCCCTCATTTTTATTGCACAGTTTAGAAAAAATAAAAATCAAAATACTTCATTAAGCCACAGATTTTTACTAAACTCTTAAAAAAAATCAGTTACCAATATCTCTATTAGCCTGCTTCAGAGCAATTTAAGTCTATGTCCACAGTTTTTTAATATGGCAAAGATTAAGGTTGTTTGGCTGCTGGCTTTTTTAAGTCAATAAAAACAGACAAATCAAGGCCCCCTCATGGCACGATTCTCATCAGACTAATAGACTGGGTTAAGGAAGGGGTTTGAGGCTTCGATGCTCTGATGAAGCAGAGATTAAATCAATTAGGAAAGTGCAAGGATGGACACGGCAGGAAGTATGTTTTTCTGTATTAACTTCTCCTATCAGTTAACACAGGCAAGCAAGCATATTGAACTGAGTACAAAAACAGTGCTATGCTACCATAACCAAGGGCAAGAAAATAAAACTGAAATTAATTTCAAATTAACAAAAGAAATCCACAACTAAAACCTCTAAGTTTTTCTCATTGTTCTAAGCACTAATTTCCCAGGAAACTTGCTTGTCTCAGTTCTGCTCAATAAAAAAATAGGAGAGTAACCAAACGACCACTGCAATGCTAAAGTTATAATACTAAAGCTGCAGTACAAGTCTATTAGTAAAGAAATAAAAATTGAAAATTGCTTATCAGTTTCTGAAAAGCAATGATATATTATCATAACTTCTTTGATTATCATTAGAGTTTTTTGTTGGCTTAAAAGGATGACTTTTCAACAGATGTTGATTGGACCCTTTCCTATGTACATAGAGGAACTCCTAATAAAAGCACCATATACACAAAAAGAAAAAGGAGATACACATATAATACACTCAAACCATTCTTTTTGAATGGGTAAAAAAACAATTTAGTCTTCTTTATTACCACAAAATTTCTAAGTTTTATTTTTCTTTATCAAAACCATACTATAAATGCTATAAAGATGATTTAATAATGCAAACCCAAAAAAGTTTGAAAATTTGTGAAGATTACAAAAGATGTAAATAAGAAGTAAGAGAGGACAACCAGTCTTTACATCCAACTATGGGATAAAGTCTACAGCAGGCAAATGGTTCTTGTGGTATGCTCACATCAGAAAATTCAGATAATGTAAGAACAAAGACAGAAGCATAGCCCAATAAAGAATTGCATGAAATAGCAATGCAATTACCAAAACCAACAAAATTTAAAGAGCATATCTGAAAATATAGGCAAGACTCAACATTTTTTTGATATACAGCTTCATATGAGACATCTGGTTTTGAAATTCACCATTTTTACCCATACAGCCCAGCAACAAAAAAGAAGGCACAATACCATTCAAGAATATGCTACGTAGTTATGATTCAACTTAGACAATTGAATGTTAGGTAGACTGAGAATATTGTTCCTTCTGAGTTAGGCTAAGATCATAGAATCCTAGAATGGCTTGGGTTGGAAGGGACCATCTAGAGATCCTCAGGTTCCAAGCCCTTTACCATGGGCAGGGACGTCTTTCATATCAGGTTGCTCAAAGCCCCATCCAACCTGGCCTTTGACACTTCCAGGGATGAGGCAACCTCAGCCTCTCTGGGCTACCTGTTCCAGTGCCTCACCACCCTCATAGCAAAGAATTTTTTCCTAAAATTTAATCTAAACCTATTCTTTTTCAGCTTAAAGCCATTCCTCTTATTTATGACACTACAAGCTCCTGGAAAATGTCCATCCCCAGCTTTCTTGTAGGCTCCCTTCAGGTACTGGAAAGCTGCTATATGGTCTCCCCAAAGCCTTCTCTTCATATTGAACCCCAGACTTGCATCATAGGAAAGTAGCTCCAGCCCTCTGATCAACTTTGTGGCCTTCCTCTGGACTTGTTCAGAGTCCACATATTTCTTGTGTTGGGGGTCTCCAGAGTTGGATAGGTTTTCAGATGGGCTCTCATGACAGTAGAGTGGAGGATCAGACTCACCTCCCTTGACTTACTGGCCAAAATTCTTTTGATGCACTCCAGGATGTAGTTTGTTTTCTGGGCTGCAAGTACATGTTGCTGAGACATATTTAAATCCTCACCCATGTGACATATATTTTAAATATTAGTAGATCAGATAACATTTTGATCATTGCATCTGAAGTACTCTAGTCAGGTAGAAGATTAATTCTGACCACCTGGGACAAGGCAACCCTAGATGTACCTACAAATTTGGGAGCAAGAGGCTAGAGAGCAGCAATGTGAATGTGCCCTGGCTGACAGAAAGTTGGATATGATTCAGCAGTGCCCTGGCAGCCAGGAGGGCCAATTGTGTCCTGGGGTGAATTAAGCAAAATATCAGCAGCCAATCCAGGGAGGGAATTTACCTGTTTTGCTCTGTACCGGTACACCTCACCTTGAATAGTGCAATCTTACAGCTTCCTAACGGGGAAATGGAGATGCAGGTACTGAATTTTTCCCTCTGGTGGCCACAGATAGGACCTGAGGGAACATCATCAATTTGTGTCAGGGAAAGTTTAGGTTGGATATTTGCAAAATGTTCCTCACCCAGAGGGTGGCTGGGCACTGGAACAGGCTCCCCAGGGAAGTGGTCACAGCACCAGCCTGGCAGAGCTCAAATGTTTGGACAATGCTCTCAGGTACATGGTGTGACTCTTGGGGCTGTCGTGTGCAGGCCAGGAGTTGGACTTCAACGATCCTTGTGGGTCAACTCCACCTCAGGATATTCCATGATTGCATGAAAATTCATACACAGTGGTATGAACCCATGTGCTAAGAATTATACTAAAATAATATATGTAAACAAATAAATATCTCTTCCATCAGAAAACTATTAAATGTAGTTGCAATAATACAAAATAGGCATTTAAGATATTCCTCCTTTATCATGTTGGTTTACTTTTTCGTAGGGTCAGTATTACTATGGTTGTTACCTAAGCCATTTTCTTTCAGGATTTTTTCCCTGTCCTATGTAATAGTGGTTACTGGAAATGCACTACAAAGTCATCTGGAATATACTAATAAAAATAGCTAGCTAGACAGTGAGAAAACAGACAAGAAAAATTTAAAATCTATATAACTTTGTTACTTTATCACATTTCATAAGATAATTCAAGAATTTTTATGAATACTTCATTTACTAATGACATATAAATAAAACAACTTCAAACATGGAAGATGTCAGAACAATGAATTTCACTGCTTCCTTTGTGATGTCTCACTCATTATATAAGCTTCATTTTCCCCCCAGCACATTCTTCCTAAATTATTTTCCATTAACTACTGTGAGCTAGCACTTTTTCTTTCAAATAGCTCTATGGAAAAAATAATATATAAAATTCTAAAATACTTAATATTTGCATATGTGTTTTATCTTCAACAAAATTTAATATTTAAGCTGCTCAGGCAAAAGGCTCTTTTTATTCATGGAATCCAATAGATTGGAAGTGTTTTATTTATATATGCAAAATGTGTACCCATTAAGATCTTGAATTGGTGTCACATGTATTCTAATGTTATAGGAAGGGAAGAAAACAAGTGTGTGTGTTAAACTGAAACACACTTTGAAGACCCAAAAGGTCCATCAACCCCAGAATCTCAGCCATTGGGAGTACCAGCTGAATTTTTAGACTTATTTTTACATTCTTATATTGCATTTCCAGGTCTGGGGTTCCCAGCATAAGAAGGACAGGGACTTGTTGGAGCAAGTCCAGAGAAGAGTCATGAAGATGAAGTAGTCCTCTCCTGTGGAGTCAGGCTGAGACAGTTTTTCAGCCTGGAGAAGGCTCTGGGGAGGCTTTTAGCAGCCTTACAGTACCTAAAAAGGGCTGACAAGACATCTGGAGAGGGGATTTTTAAAAGGACGTGTAGAGATGAACAAGGGAGAATGGCTTTAAACTGTCAGAGGGTAGGTTTGTACTAGATGCAAGAAAAAAATTCTTTACTTTAAGAGTGCTGAGTCACATACAATCTGTTCCAAAGAGGTTTCCCAGAAAAGTCGTGGTTGTCCCATCCCTGGAAGTGTTGAAGGCTAGGCTGGATGAAGTTTTAAGCAATCCGACCTAAAGGGAAGTGTCTCTGCCTATGCTGGGTGTGGCAAGGTTGGAACTACACCATCTTTAAAGGTTGTTTCCAAACCAAACTATGATATGATTCTTAAAAAATAAAAATAAGGACCCCTTTATGATACAAAGTGTTTACTGTTCCTATATTAAGACTGGAGGGATTTTTTCATTCAGGTGTCTAGAATTACACATATTAAGCTACAAGTCTGAAATTACTTTGGCTCCATATCTCTTTTGCAGAGCATGAAATTTTTTTGTAAGATGCACAAGTTTCCTAGCTGGGGCAAGAATTTTAAATGGAAGGATAAGAATTAGAATAAAGGCAGCTGTGATAGTCACATACAATAAGCAAACCTTCAAATTCTTATTTCAGAAATTTACTTTACGACAGCCTATTTAAAATATGCATGCAAACACTAGACTTCCTCATCATGTTCTCTTTGCTGTTCCTTTTTTTCCCCTTCCTCTCTCTTTTCTACTCAATCTATAATTATTTTCAGTTGTACTTAACAGTTACAGCTGAGATAGAATGGCCCCATTTTAACCTGACATACAGATCAATTGTTAGAATATACTCAGGGATATATGGAATGTAGGTGAGAAGGGACTTGATCCCAAGCATATGCTGTAACCATTAACTTAGAACTCTTCATCTCTGATGCATATTCAGATTACACTTTTCAAGATGAAACCTTGAAGTCAGTACAGGCAAAGCAACACCCTGCACATAGATGAACTTCACAAAGATGTGAAACCCACCAAGACAGATACCGCCAGCTCCACTTCCAGGATGTCTCTAATGCAACTTAAGATAGTTTGGTACATTCACATTTTAGAAGCCACCAGGATTAGGCAAAACATCATGAGGTTTAGTGAGAATCAGATTAAAATGCACATACCTAAACTCTAACTCCCTTTTGGATGAGTCCTACGTCTTCCACTCCTTTAATACAGACAACTTCAAGAGATTCAGGCTGGGAACCTGAAAATATAGCACTGCTGCCATCACAGCCTACATGAAACTACTACCACAGGAAGCCACTCTGTCAATCCAGTCCAATCCAATCCAATCCAATCCAATCCAATCCAATCCAATCCAATCCAACAAAATACAATACAATACAAAACTGAGTTGTGAGATTCTCTGAGGATAAGCACCTAATAAAATTTGGAGGAGGAGGAAGGGGGGAAAATGAAAGCCCTCAAACACCACCACCCCTCCCCCCCAAAACCAAACACCATGATGAGAAGATTTTAGATCTTCCTGTTGGTATTAGATAGTTTTTATTCCCACAATTTCTTTTACAAGGAGTATGAGCACTTCTCTTCTTTTGAAAGCATGGATACACATGAAGACAAGTCTCTTAGGAAGTTCATGGTGTAGACATTTGATGCAAAACCTTGATGAAGATTGCTGAATATTTTTTGGCAGAAAATGTCAAAATGTACAGCTAACGTACCTGCAGATTCAGGTTGCACACATGTTGACATACAGACATCCATATTTTGTTCTGCATATGAACTCTGACAAAGTCATAGTCAGGGCCCAGCATTTCTACTGCAGAAACATATCACAGTAAGAATTGTGCTTCCTTCCATTCATGTTTATTGACTTTAGCTTTTCTTCCATCCCACTACTGAGGAGAAATGAAGGGAAAGGAAGAGACCTTGGAGTCCCCCAAAAAACTTGTAAATAAAAGATAGCAGCAGGATATGTTACAATTACATTGTCTACTATGCAAATAAGAAACATGGAGAGAAATGCTTTAGTGGCATTCCATTAACTCCGCAAGATCTTGAAATGCAGAAAATTGTAAATATTCTCTGTGATGTTTCAATCCATTAGGCTATGTTTTACATCCCTAAGAATGGAGTAAAAGTCATGTCTATCACTTTCAAAGCCACTAATCAAACAAAGATAATTGGAAAAGGTACTAATAGAAGCTCCACCTATGTGGAGACCAGTAAATGGATCTTCTCCACAATTCTGTACACAAATTTACATAAATGTTTTATCTTTCACTTCTAGTAGGCTACTCAAAAGACATGACAGCCACACCAAGGAAGAGGTGCACCTTTATCTTGAGTTACAAGTGAAATATTTAATAAAAATAATTTCAAAATGAAAATGCATTTCTGCTCTTTCTGGAAAATTGTATGCCATTTTAGTTATGCAGTAAATCACTATTCAAAAAATCAAAGTAATAGGATTTTCAGACTTATTTTATTTGGGGGATGTGGTCATTTTTGATGCAGGGGGAAGTTATTTTTCTTTAACATCTTAAAGATATCCTCATCTCTGACACACTTTGCTGTCTGGTAGTTGGCACCAGATTCCTGTATTCTCACTGCAGTCCATCTGTTAAAAAAGATCCAGTGAGTGTTTAAGATATGCTACAGGTACTAGCTGTCTCCATGTATATATAGTCTAAGGCAGAAAAGGACATCATTGAAGGTGATCAAAATTTAATTCTCAATCTTTTTGTTTGACAATCCAAAGTTCATTTTGGAAAATATGTAAGACATTGAAAATAACAGTGCTACAAATGGGAAATAAAAGCAGAGAAAGCTGTGAGATTTAAGACTGTGCCATATGTCCTCCACTCTCTTGTGCACCCACTTGAAAATAAACTCCTTGAGCACAGCCTCTAGAAATCTGAGTCCCCAATGCCAGTGGCTGGAGTTGCGGCCATTTTATTTACTGTCCCTGGTTTTTCTTGCAACTCTGTCTCTCACATTCTTCAACTTGTTCCAATGAAATATGAAGTATTTATTCATGAACTTGAAGAGATTTAAAGCCCTGCAGAGGCAAGTAATTTAAGATCTGACTATACATCATTGGGTTCTTTGCAGTTTTATCAATTTCTGTAAAAGCAGCACAGAGAGTTAGAATCACAGGACTACTTGAGTCAAACTGAATAGCAATATATCTAGCTATTTTGCTCAGAAGAGAAACAAACATCAGGAAAGTATTAAAGAAATAGACTACAATAAACTGGAAACTTCCTAAAGGATAGAAAAAGAGAAAATTCTTTTATAAAATAGTTCTAAAAGGTTGAAAAATTTTTGCACAACATTATTTCCCATTTATGAAGGAAAAGGCAATGTTTTCAAAAGCTGTGGAGTTTCTCCAAACTTGAACTGAAAATAAATGAAAAGGAAAATTCTCTCTGCCCTTTTCATCAAGAAAAAAATATAGACTTGATACTAGATGTATGCCAGAAATAAAAACGCTTATGTATTGTTTGTTTTACTGAACTTTCTTATTAAAAACATACCTTTGATTGCCTACATAATAATTAGGCAATAGAAGTGATAGATTAAAACAGTCAACTACTTCAGAAACTGTAATAATATTTTTTTAAAAATTCAAAACCTACCATCCCTCTCCCTTTTTTTTTTTTTTTTTTAATTATTAGTAGTATAATAATTAGTTTTTTAGTTCTATTCAAAGTTTGATTTCGTTAAACTATGCAGGGAAATAATTAAGTCAGATGATGTTTTGAGAGAAAAGGAGGAAAGAAAATGATAAGCTATAAGGGACATTGGGAGAACTGAGACTTGTTAGTTCCACATTCTTTTCCTTTTCGCTTAAAATATTTAGACAGCATTAAAAGACATTGCACCAGATCATGACTCGGTGTTCATCTAGCCTCAGTTTTAAACTTGAATAACTTTTATAACTCATTTGCCCACCTTCTATTTTCAGCTATTCAGAGTTGGAACCTGCCTACTTATTCGTCCAGGGTGCCATTTTTTTATTAGACCATTTACTTAGAAATACTTTCAAAACCTTTTCTGAAATTCCTAAGTAGTTTGAATTTTTGTTTGTATATAAGACGGTTTCCAAACTGTATTTGTTCTGGTACTTATGAACATCTGCAGACCCAAAACATGAAGTATGAAATATTTACCATGCAATGTGAGTTTACTCTCCAGAAGAAGCAATCTTTATTGATCAGCCAAGTATGGGAAGCATATCAGTTCTGAAGGTGACAAAAGCTATCTGCTATTTCAGGTCCAGATGTGCAGCATTATAACACTGGGATTCTTAGGGATTTTTTTTGACTAGCTGAAACCTCTGTGAAAGATCCAGAGAAGCCTTGCTCCCTATGTTACCTTATCATGAATGGCAAAACAGAGTGGGCTGCTGCTACTGTTCCCACTTCAACAGCTGTTTTGGAAAGAAAACTACTTGTAGGAATTCCTATCTGAATATAGTTTTTTGGGAAATAAAGCTTTGTAACTAGAGAACATTACACGCCCTCATCTCTGTACAACTCTTCTATTTTACAGAAATAGATGGTTTTGCCAAAGTCCATACCTCTTCCAGTCATCAGCTGCTCGACTGAAGCAAAAGAACACATAGTCCATGGCACTGTCAGTAACAAAGTTGTTTTCTCCAGATGCAGGACTTTCATTGATGCTGTGATGTCATCAGTGGGAAAGATTTGAATGTCTCTGAAGTTACAAAATTCCTTCCTTTTCCCTTCATATCCCTTTTCTTCCAATTTTTGTGGTAACATACCAGTGGTCAGTATCAACTGTAGAAACCAGTTAATTAGATCAACCATTACTATAAACTTGTGGATGTTCAGATTCCAGTTTTCTCTGTGTTCAGACAACTTTTTTAAAAAGCCATCATAAATTTAATTATTGCAGATTTTTTTGAATGTTAGCATACATAAGGATTAAAACACATGGAATTCTGCTTCTTTATAGATTCACGGAAAAAAAGCACTTTGTCAGTTGCTTTTCTGTAGGGAGCTGTGGAAGAAGGGAGGAGAGAATGGCAAACCATAGCAAGATCTAAAGCAGTTATGAAATATTTATCTTTCTTGTGTTATACATTAGAACAACTAGGTCTGACTGATGTATAATGTATTCAATCTCACCAAACTAAAATAATATCCAAAGACTTTAGAACAAAGCAGTAGCATAGAGTCGGTTGCTGTGCATTGCTCCATTTTATTTGTAAGTTTGCATTTCTGTCCCTCCCACCACCACTCTAAGACAACAGACACCTTAGAAAATGGGGGAAGAATCCGCTGTCTTTTCCAGCATCCAAGGGATTTTTCCTCCCTGCCCTCCAGCAAGACCCCGTGAGAGCAGCAGGCTGGGAGCCTGCTCTGCGCATGATTCCTGGACCACTGCCGTTGCCTTGCCAACGCAAAGGGAGAACTCAGGGCTTACATCGGGCATTTCAATGCAGTGACCCACTTACTGTCTGTCAACAAATTCACTGGGACAATAGTGAGTGTAACACATTACAGAGATTAAATCCCAGGGACCGAACTACAAAGATGTCTGGAAAAAGATCTTTGTCAGTTTGAAAAGCCAGAACAATGTAAACGAAGTTAAGAGTAATATGTTTTAATCCTCCCATGTATTTGTTGCTTTAAAGGAGAAATTTCTATCCCGATAATCTGCATTCATTATTTCTGTATTTATTTTTTTAACTAGGTTCACAAAACTAAGTCAATACTGCCATAAGAGTAATGTGAATGAAATTAATTTTGTATATTGCATTCTTGGCTAGAGTTGAGCAGAATTAAGACCTGAAAACCTTCTTTCAAGCTATAAGAATGCAATGGTTAATTTAGAATATATTTGTACAGATGGCTATCGTAGGAGCAAATCGTTACAAAAACCCCCACAGTGATTTCTGCAAGACATATTTAGATCACGGATTTATATTTAAAAATTAACTATGTGTAGGCTAGTTACAGGTTTCCCATTCAATTCTATCCCTTTACAAATATATTATTGCAGGCATGCTCAAAATCTTTCCCCTTCCTTCATTTCCCAGTTTCCTTCTACTCTTTTCATTCTCTGCAAATAGACTATTCAAACAGAAATAATTCGCTTAGAGGCTGGCATCTACCAAGACAACCAAATATAAATAGTGGCATATTACCAAATGCAAAAAAAAAAAAAAAAAATGTTTAATATATGTTTACCTACATTCTTCAGTTTCTTAGCAATATTACCCTGTCACTTTAAATGAAAGTCAGGGATTTTTTTTAAACGCATGTGTCACCAGTTACCAAATGGAATTATCTGAGGAACCATGCAGTGAGCAAAAAAAAAAGCATCAGCCTTCCGCAGTATCTATAGAAAAGGCTATTTTTTAATCCAATGAAGGTTTATTTATATGTTTACTCTTAATATTTTGTATATTTCCTTTAGTTGTCTGGCTCTATGAATCCATATTGCAGCAATTAGATATTACCAAAATTCTTGTTTTGGATTGTTTCTCCATCACCTACCTCCAGCAGAAATACCTTTCTAATTAACACCTAAGAGTGGATATTGTTTCACATCCTGAAACTGATATTTCCAAGCCTTTGTGGCTTGCAGACTCCCATAGTTTCTGTATGACATTTTTTAAAAAATTATTTTCAGGAGGTGTGGGAGAATACAAATGTTCCTTATGCCTGCATGAGATTACTGATACCAGACAAACTTAAAGGTGAAAACTTTATTCCAGAAAATTCAGCATCAGTGAGATGTAAAAATTGCAGTTCTAGATTATACATAATATCCCTGCAGTGTTGTCTGATAATTTAGCTCGTTTAGGAGTATGGTGAACCACACACCACCCTTTTACTTCCAGCCATCTTTCCCATGCACATTCTTTATATTCCACACTATTGACCACTCAGTCTTTCCTCTGGGCTCTTCAGCTTTTTTTCTTTCCAGAAAATTAAATTCCAAATCTCTCATAGCTTTAAAAGGCTCCCTAGGCCCATGCTACTATGCCATGCAAAAGGAACATAGAGGCTCTCCTTTCTATCTCCCAGGTGGGTTATCTTTGTTTATAATCTTGTCTTATTCCCTACACAGTTGAATTTATGTCTGTATTTGGTGTTTAAAAATCAGACTATTATAAAACCACATAAGCTAAATTCTTTAAACAATACATATTTTATCAAATCCATAAGCTCTCATTCTTCACAGATACTACATACCAGTAATAGAGATACACATCTGTGTTGATTTTCTCGTTTCACTCCTTTCCCCTCTTCCTTACACTCGACTTCTCTCATATGTGGGAACTTGCATTAGTATGCCAATATTTTCCAATGTAAAACACTGTTTTTATTTACTAACTTTCAAAAATCAATTATTAAGGATGCATTTGGCTATGCATGGTGTCCCTCCAGGCTGCAATCTCTAACGTTACAGCCAAAATACCTCCCACTATTCCAAAGAGTGAAGTTAAAGGAAAATATATTCATTTTCCCTTGGGGGTGGAAAATATAGCAAGCTTTTCTTTGAACAACTTTAATATTTCTTTTAGGATTTACAGGAGGGACTTGAAAACAGCAATGGGACAGGCATACTCTCAGAGGTGTGCTCTTTGAAGCATTCCTAAAAATTCCTTCAGACTTGTTCCATGAAATCTGTGGTACACACACACAGAGATTTGCTGTGTCTGTAGAACAAATGCTGTCAGGAATACAGTCCAGGTCTGCTGGGCCATAGCACAGCTTCTGTATCTCTGCAAAACAGGATGTAGAAGGAATCATCTTGAACTGACTGCAACTTCTGGAAACCCTATGGTGCCCTTGTGAAGGGGGAATATCTGCTGGTTAACCAAATGCTCTCCATGAATTCCAGTTCCTGGAAACTCTGTAAGAATTCTTACTGCCCAGTCTGCTGTTCTTGATTGCAGGACACATGAACCTTCCAGTTCACCTCTGCTCCCCACACCAAGTAACCTGCTTTGCATCAGCCAGTTACTAAAAGGTACCTAGGTTTCTCCTTAACACATCCTTAAAAGAGAGTCATTGCGAGAGAAGGATTTCAACATTTTTGCCTCTCTGGAACTGAAGGTTTCCAAGTGCTTTCAGTGCCAAACTGGAAGAAAGTACGACTTCAGCTTTCTCTCTACTTTTCAAAATACATCTGGAAGGGAAAAATCAGACTCTACTCTGTGCTGTTAGGTAGTCCTCCCATCTGGCCTTTCCTCCTAGTTAACAGCTTAGGGAAATCTCCTGAAAGATCTCAGTCTAGTGCCCCCTATCTCCATGAGAAACCACTGCAAAATGCATTTCCCAAAGCCAAAGACAGGGCAGTAAAAATGAGATAATTCAATCTTTTGTACTAGAGGAATATTCTATGACTCATTGCACATGTTGCACTGAGTTTTTAGCAAGTATCACCAAAGAGCAGTCTTAGCAGTGGACTGTGCTGAAGCTGCTGCTCCAAGCAAAGCAATGTTTTCATATAATTTTTAATCAAAATTAATATGCACATCCTACGCAGCACCACAACCTAGATGGTGACACTAGACAGCTAGAGAACATGACTATGAGAATGATCATCAGTTGACCCTGAAATGGTGCAGGATCTGCTTCTCCAGCTGGATCCCTGCAAATCTAATGAGTCTGATGGGATTCATTCCAGAATCCTGGCATAGCTGGCTGGTGTCTTTACAAAACCTCTGTGGATGATTTTGAGCAGTCTTAGGAATCCAGAGTGGTTCCAGCTAAATGGAAACTGGCATTGTCCCAGTTTTCAAGAAGGGAGAGAAAGAGAACCCCACTTCACTGTCAGTCCTGCTTCAGTACCTGGTAAAGTTATGGAGAGGATTATTCTGGGAGGTGTTGAAAAACACCTGAAAGACAACACAGTCCTCAGTCACAGCTAGCACAGCTTCATGAGAGGAAAATCCTGCTTATCAAACCTTGTTTCCTTTTATGACAAGGTAACCCATCAGTTGATGAAGCAAAGCTAGCTGCTATCATCTTTCTGGATTTCAGTAGGGCTGATAATATCTCTCACAGGACTCTTCTAGGCAGAAAGTCCTGCACACAGCTGGATAAACACAACATGTGATGAGTGAGCAAATGGCTCAAGTTGGGCACAAAGGTTTACAGTGAGTAAGGTGACATCAGACCTGAGACCTGTCACTAGTGGGGCTCTGCAGGGATCCATCCTCAGCCCTGTGTTCTTCAACATCCTCCTAAATTACTTGGATGCAGGATTAGAAGGGATACTAAGCAAGTTCACAGATGATAGAAAACTGGGAGGAGCTGTTGGCTCCCTTGAAGGCAGGGAGGCCCTGCAAAGAGGCCTTGGTAAAGCAGAAGGCTGGAGGAAGCCTTCTACTAGCACCAGCCACAGGAAGTTCAAGAAAGGCAAGTGCTGGGTTCCTCACCTGGGATGAGGCAGCCCTGCATGTACGGTACAGACTGGGGAATGAGACACTGGGAAGCATAGCTGTAGAAAGAAACTGAGGTACCTTGGTTGATGACAAGTTGAATCTAATGTATTGTGCCCTGGAAGCCAACCATGTCCTACAGTGCATCAGGTACAGCATCACCAATTTGGAACTGGAATGGGGTCCCCAGGGAAATGGTCACAGCACCAAGCCTGACAGAGTTCAAGAAACATTTGGTCAATGCCCTCAGCCTGTGGCTGTCCTGTGCAGGGTGATGAGTTTGACTTGATGATTCTTGAGGGTCCCCTTCCAACTCAGCTTATTCTGTGATTCTGTGATACAGGGCTAAGGGTTTATGGGAATTCTGCAGCTAGGACCAGGCATAGCATTTTCTTCCTGTTCTCTTCTGTTGCCTGGGGGAATTGTTACAGTCCTTGAAGCTTCCTTTCTGGCTAAAGTTTCTGTGCCAATGCTGCCCCCGACAACTTTGCACAGATCCAATATAACTGCTACAGAAACTCCTTCCAGCTGAAAAGTGATTTTGGTTTCCTTCTCTCAGCTTCTTGCTTCAATAGCAAGTAGGAGGAGTAAAATATTATGTAGGTATGATACCACATTCCCTAAACAGAATAAAAGATGGAGACCCTCCCGTCCTAACAACTCCCTCTTTACATTAAAACATTGCAACCTGTATAGTTACCTAATTTGCCAGCCATTGGTAATTCCAGCAGCTATCCACCCTCTCACTCCACATAAGACTACACAGTCCTGTCTGTGGCCCATCAGATGTACTCCACTATCCACCTCCTGCAAGTGCAGATCTTCACTGAATAATGACCTAACATTACACACCAAGTCTCTACCCACCTACTGCATTCTACTTCACCCCTAGATACATAGACAAATTACACATCCTGAGTAGCCCTATTATCTGCTTTAGGAGCCAGGAAATCCATTATTAAAATGAAAGGAATTGCTAAAGGACAGCTAGCTTAACTATTATAAAATAGTTAATTGTCATCAACTGTAAATCAGGCCTCCACGTGACACTTAAAAGAAGTTGTTTTGGGGTTTTTTTGCGCCTTTGTGTGTAGGTGTTTGTGTTTTGTTATTTTTTTTTCTTTTTTTGTTTGTTTTTTTTTTAACACATCTTCCATTCTTTCACTTTTTTATTTTGGTTCTGTGGCTTTCAGAAAGCATCCAATCCACATTTTCAAGGTGTGTCATTTTTTTATGACATTAAGACTGATATTTTCATTTAATCATTATCATTGAGTCCTTGCAAATTTTGAAAATGTAAGCAGATGTGCCACACAACTTCAGGCAACAGACATCTGATATACTGCATAGCTGTTCAGAATTCCCTTGTCTAAAGTCCTCTGCATTCTTTTGTTGCTCTTTCATTCTCCAATGGTAATGAATATTGGTAATCATTCATTTCTTCCAGACTAGTTCACCCTCAGATCTACCTGGCTTTGCTGAACAGTGGAGCATGAGAAAGCTGCAATCACTGTCCATTTTCCTCTTTCCTAATTTCTCTTGGTGAGGAATACCAAGATACAACTGTGCTCTCCTCCTACTGCTAGCACAGGAAACTTAATGGGTCTGTTTTACTTCATGACTTTGAACAATGGCCTAATGTTTGCTACACAAAGGAAAAAAGCAAATATTTCACAAAAGGGATTTTTTTTTTCTCAAAATATATTCTTGAAGGTCTGTTCATCATCATTTACAGGAATTTGTTTCACGGAACTGAGAAAACCAAACCATTTTTCGAAAAGTTACATATTCTGCTCTTCTAAAAACTACAGTATAGTTATATTTTAAAAATTAAATTAGTTATTGCACAGCTAGTACTACCTATTATGACTATAACCCCATATTGCAGACCCAAATTACATTCATTTTCTAAGCATCTTTTGATACTACACCTGTCTCTAATTGGAACTCAGAAAAGCACTGTTTCATGACTAAACCACTATAAATTTACTGCCTTTTCCACCAGTTTGTCTCTCTCCCACAAACAGCAGTGTTTACTTATGAACAAAAAGTTTTCTATATATTTATTCTGGTTTTGGCTGGGGCAGAGCTAATTTTCTTCAGCTGGCATGGGCTGTGTTTTGTATTTGTGCTGAACACAGGATTGAAAATGTGGAGATGTTTCTGTTATTGCTGAGCAGGGCTTGCACAGAGCCAAGGCCTTTTCTGCTTCTCATTCTGCCATGGTGGGAAGGAAGGTGAGGAAGAATGGGAGATTGGGAGGGGACACAGCCAGGACAGGTGACCCAAACTGACCTCAGGGATATTCCAGACAATGTGATATCATGCTCAGTATGTAAAGGAGGGAAAAGAAAGTGGAAGGGAGGGATGTTTGGAATTATGGTGTTTGTCTTTCCAAGTCACTGCTATGCTTGACGGGTTCTCCTGGAGATGGCTGAATACCTGTCTGCCCATGAGAAGATGTGAATTAATTTCTTCTTTTCTTTTCCTTGTGAGCTTGGCTTTTGCTTTCCCTATTAAACAGTCTTCATCTCAACCACGAGTTCTCTGGTTTTTACTTTCCCTGATCCCACTGGTGGGGGGGTGAGTGCGCAGCTGCGTGAGGCTTGGCTGTTGGCTGGGGTTAAAACACAACAGCATGTCACAATATAAAGACAACACTACACTTATTAATAGAAAAAAAACCCAAACCAGATCTGCAAACTTCTCAAGAAATTGCCGTAAGATTGGAAAGAATTATGAAGAGAAAAATCTTTTTATAAAATATTTGAATTTCAAAATGTATTTTTATAGGTTAGCATCAAATTTGTAAAAAAATTAATGCAATTTTTTTTTAATACTTCTTTTTTGAAAAAAAAAAAAAAAGGGGCTGGAAGTAATTGGAAATATATTTCTGTGGACTGACTTAGTATTATCATTAATCCTCTCTAGCAAACTAACTGTACTAATACAATTTCTGACTAGATGTTGAAGATAAAGTTCTATCCACTTTTTCTCAACCCACATACTAGACAGTCTATACTTCAGAAAACTTTATATTCTACACTTCATCGTTTAAATTGTAATAAATCCTTCCTGCCTATTTTTATATCTAGGGAAGCCTGTAATAGTTTGACATTGCTTTCAGTCATTCTAAATGCAACATTTGTTTTCTGAGGGCAGAACTGCTCTTCAGTGTTATTCAACGCATTAGTGGCAAACACTAGGTCCATCATGTGCTTTGACATTAAAACTAAAATACCAAAGGCTGAGGAATACTCTTATATAGCATAGGGAAAAAAAAAAAAAAAAAAAAAAAAAACATACACAAAACCACTCTGTCCAACATTCCTTGGATGGCACATAAATTAAACAAAGGAGGGCCCATGCATGCCCAAAGTATTCACAGTATCTTCCAAGCCCTCCAGAAAAAAAAAAAAAAAAAAAAAAAAAAAAGGACAGAAAATAAAACAAACCAATCTTTCAAATTCTTTGGATGCACATAAATGAAAACGAAGATAGGGCCCATGCATGCCAAAAGTATCACCAGTTCTGTCAGAGCCTCCATATAATCCATATCCTTTTGATGAAATATATAATAAACGTAATTTTAAGGCTATTTTTTCCATTGAAACCAATAAGGCCAGAAATTTGCTTTTGAAATGAAACTGCTGAGATTTTGCTCATATCGCATGATTTTTGGAGCTGTTGTTAAGAAGGACTTCAAACTTGCAACAAAGCAAGGGATGCAGAAGACTGGTTATTTCTACAACTAATCTAATTGTACATCTTGTAAACAGACAGCAGTCTTAAAGAAGGGGTTATAAACAACATTTAAACAAAATAGCTTGAATAGCAGACATAAATCTTGCTATAACAGTGTAGAGCTCACCACAGTGCATTCTTCCCTCTAAGACAAATTAGATGGTGGTGCTTGCAGTTTTGGGGAGAGACTGGATGTGACATGATGGGATCATGTTGCCTGCACCGTGCAGGAAGATGCTCAGAGAGTCTTTGCATGGGCTGTATACCAAATATATTCAAAGAAAGCAGACACATTTAAGATATTTCTGTTAAGAGTTAGGCCTGTTAATTTTCAGCTTGAAATTTTCTTTGTATTTGGGTTTATGCACTGTCATGTACTGATAAAACAAAGTCTGTATTTTTTGGTGCCAAAGACAGAACAAATTTTGTCATCATTTCAGTAGCTGAAAATGTTGCAATCACCTTCCTTAAAAAAATAGCCATTCATCAGAAGAAAATGCATATTTTTTTAAACAAACAAGCACGTTTTTGTATCTGTTGGATGCCACTTCTATAAAATGAGTTTTAAAAGGTATTAATGACTAGTAGAGACATATCCATTCTGATATCTTCCTTTGAAATCTATCCTTTCCATATCACATATTATAATCACTAAGAAATTCAGGTTTTATGAAGGGAATGAAGTTAGCAACTTTCTGAACTGTTTCTTCCTTTGGCATGCTGTACAGACATCCACCATATGTATATCCCAGCACTCTGCCTTAGATTATGTCACCGCTAAAAATCAAAGGTCTGTCACTCTTCATTTTAACAACACATATGCCATATGTATAATGAATGCAACTCCTTTAGTTTTGCTCATTTAAATAAAATGTTTGATTAGGAATTAAGGTGGGACAGGAAAGAATCTTCAATTATACTGCATTTCACCTTTAGTAGCAAAGAGCATTGAATGCAATTTACGTATTTATTTACAAATTAGTCAGTATTACCTAGCATACTTCAACTTGCTTTAATACCTAGAGGAGTCAACTGAGATTGCATTGTAGAATTGTAAAGACCACCTATTAAAGTGATAAACAAGTCACAGAATGAGTGGAAGAAAGGAAAGTTTATGTATGTCCTATATTTCTTTTAACAAATGGGAAATCAAGACACAGTGTATTGCAGTGAGATTTTTCAGGGTTGCAAATAATTTTGTAGTAATTTCTGCATGTCAAACTGAAAAATGTAAATGATACAAATAAATCTGTTTCAGATATTTCATATCTCAGTCCAAAATCTTAGATGATGTCCCAGTAATTTCACAAAACATTATCTCTAAAGGAGTAATTTATGATTTGCTGGCTGGAAGGAGAGCTTACTTTTTAATCCAATAACATAACTTTGAATACCTTTACTATTTCATAACAATTTCATACCTCATAATTATCAAGCACGATGGAAATTATTGCTATGACATTTTTCTTTTTATTGTAATTCTGTACTCTTACTGAGAATCATAAAATCATAGAATATCCAGAGTTGGAATGGATCCACAAGGACCATCAAAGTTCAACTTCTGTCCCCAAGAGTCACACCATGTACTGTCCAAATGCTTTTTGAACTGTGTTAAGCTTTGTGCTGTGACCACTTCCCCGGGGAGCCTGTTCTAGTGCCCAACCACCCTCTGGGTGAAAAACCTTTTCCTGATAACCCCATACAAAGAGAATTCATGATTGTACCTATTGAAGATGCACACTGCTGGAGGTCTTTGATTTGATTTTGGGGGTTTTTTTTTCCCATTATTCCATTTGTTGAAAGGCAGTTGTTGGTATTTTGTAAAGTTAGTACATTAAAGTGATTGTTTTAACAACCAGTTTATCCAAGTAAATGTTCTGCCTCATGGAGCCAGGGACATGGAGTAAGTTCATTAAGAAATGTATTTCTTTTTCTCTGGAGGTTTGCTTTCACTCACATTAATATTTTCATGCTTCTGGTGCAGGAGTTTCATAACCCAGTTCCACAAACTAAAAGCTATCATCTCAGTACCACATTCTTTAAATTTTAAAATAGATTAAGATGAGTTGGGAGAGTTTAATGACATAAATATAATTTTATTCATTCTGGCTGCATACTCCACCTCTCATTTACAAAAAGTGAGACAGTTTCATAAGTATATATTAAATACAATACAAACCAGCCAATTTTTTGCTTTCAGTGTCCATTCCCATTACAGTTTCAAGTACTCTGGCTAACTACCTACTTTATTAGCTCAAATAAAACAAAAAGCTGAACAAAAGCACTTTTTCCTGTGAGGATTACAGTTGTGTGATCTAATTTTTTCCCCCTATGTCTTTTTGAAAAAAAGCTTAAAATACTTTTAATTATGTGATTTTTGATTTTTTTTTTTTCTCTCAAATCCAATTGGAAAGCTCAAAAATAGCATGGTACTGTTGCTTAGTTTACCACCATTGGGTGGTAATTAAAGTTGTAAGATAGCAACTGGAAGATTTTTCTAGAGGATTTTTATACTAATAGGTACTGAAAGGCTGTGTACTAAATACAAAATCATTAAAATATACAGCATTCCCAGCCTTCTCTGTCTTGCTAAAATATTATGCCTTTGTGAACTGGACTTAGAATTTAGTGTTTTGATGGCCACAAACTAAAGAGATAAACCAAATCAGTTTTGGTCTTCAGCACACTAGCTGTACAGAAAGGTAGCCACTGTCAGGAATACAAGCTCAAGAGAAGGAAAATAAAGAGCAAATAAGCATGCAGTATGATGCTCTGGGCAAAAGAAGTTTAAGTGATAAACCATGAACCAATGTCAGAAGCAGAGTGTACTAGGGTACACCACTGGCAGTCTGCCCCAGAAGATCTTTTATTCTTCTACAGAGGAGGGTGGGTTCCATTCATTTCTAAGCTGAGCAGCTCCCCAACATGGAGACATAAGACTGAAATGGAGATAACAAGCTAAAAGACGGTATTTCAGTAGATGATAGCTCAGAATAAATGAAAGCATAGCTGGTAGCAACAAGATCAAAGAGGCCTGCACTTCTGCACTACCCTGATACAGAAGAACCTAAGAAGCTTCATTTAAAGTTCTTTTTCCTACATATTTGTCCTTAAATAGGAATAGCATCAAAACAACAGAAAACAATATTCTAAGGTTTAAAGAAACTGTCCTCAGGCATTATGTTTTTTATCATGAAAATGATAAATGAATGACTGACTGCTAAGAGGTTTTCTTTAATAATATGGCTATTATTACTTTGAATATTCATACCTATTTTTGAACTTCCATGTACTTCTAATAAGCAGTATCTGCTGAATACATTTTTAGGCTGAGATATAAAGCACTTATTAATTACACCATTGCCATTGAGGATGCAAAAAGGCTTAACTGATACCAGCTCTAAATACATGCTACAGAACCATCTCCATAAGATGCCTTAAAAAATTTCCAAAATGTCAGACCTTTGGGCAGATGTTTGCCCTCTACATATATATAAAAGCTTAATTCTCCTGCTTTTGAATACTTTATATTTACAACTGCTTTGTTGGATTGTACATGAAATACAGGACTGGATAGAAGAAATTTGAATATTTTGTTCACTAAAGCACTAAAATTGCATACTGATATGAGTATTTGTCAAACATTATGTCATAGAGAAACCTAGTTTCAGTTTAAATGCAAACGATTGCCTGTTATGAAATGAGAGCACACTGAATTAGTCATTTCCATTAAATCTATGAAGTAGAATTGCCTAGCAACCAAGAAAATTAATTCAGAGATTAAAATAAACGCTGTGACACTGACAGAGCAACTGCTATTCTACCCCAATAACCATAAAGACACTTAGAAAGGAGGTGTTTTCTTAATTCTTCTCAATAAAGGTAAAACAAACAATTTCATAAAATGAGGCATAATGGACAAGAATAAAAAACAAAGAGTCAAAGCAACTGCACAAAGCAAACACAAATAATTACTCTTTTTTACATGATATCATTGAAATGAAAAAAATTGGAAGTTTTTCATATTCTGACAATGGTGAATGAATTGTTGTGGAAGTTTCTAACATGTTTTCCCACTTACAAAGGAGAAATTTGCTTCATTATATTAATTCTATGCAAATATTCTATATTTTAGTACTTACTAGTTTCATTTATTATAGAATTTATGACCATGCATACCTGGAAAAAATTCTGCATCATTACTACTCAATTCTACTCCTAGCTAAATTATTCCTAATCACACTTTGTAAGGAAAGCTTTTAAATTGTACAGTTTATCACCCTGAGATGGTTATGAAAAAAAAAACCCAAAACGTTAACAGATTAAGGACAGTGAGATTGAGTGCAATAATTCAGTTTAATGACTGCTACATATTGCTTGTTACATCTGGGCCATTGTCCCTGAAGGACCACAAAAAGTCTAGTAAAATTATCCCTTTAGAAATAAAAACCTACATTCTGTAACAACATTGAAGTCTATCACCTTGTCAGGGTATTAGATTAGAGGAATGATTACAGATCAGGGATTCTGGAGGGACAGGACTTTCATATCTCTAGTAGGAGACAGTCCATCTTTCCAGCTTGAGATACAGAGGTAGTATGGAGTCAAAAAAAAAAAAAAAAAAAAAAAAATCAGGAGTGATTAAGGCACAAATAACACAAAGGAGAAAAAATATATCCCAGAGGATATGACAAGACAGCAACTGCAGCAGCTACATCAAATCTAGTTGCGTCTACATTAAAAGATAATAATAAAAATAAAACAGTATGAGGAATAAATCAAGACAGACAAGCAAGAATAACTGTGTATTAGAAGGTAACTCCCCAGGCAGGGACATAGCTAGTCTTCCATCAGGGAAGTATATTTCAGCTCTTTGGTTGTTTTCAATCACAAAAACACACCCACAGCCAACTACAGATACTTTAAAGTCTTGAAATCCACATATTACAATCAGTAGATCCAATTCAGAAGTGTCCAAACTGGATTTTAAAAGTTCATACTGTCAATAATTATGTAATAAAGTAAATGTATTCATCTAGAAGGGGATATGACTTGCAATAAAGGAAGGATATCTGCTGGAAGTACAGACAATACTGATGGTATAGACATGTAACAGATCAAAATGAAAAAAATATTAATATATATTAATAATATTAACATAATATTTACAGCAAAAGTCCCCATTAGAAAAACATAGCCACAAAGCAGATAAAAGAGCCCAAATGTCCTTAACAGGTTCCCCTGTGTCTTAAATATTTGATGAATGTACCAGATGGGGAGGGGGGAGAAAAATAACTTGTCTGAACCACAAGCATAAACACAGCTGACCTAAAAGGCGTACCCACCACTAGGTTATAATTACTCCAGTGTATTCACCAGTGAACAATGTTCATAAATCTAGAATAATTTGGAGAGATTGAAAGACAACATCTTTGAGAAATGGTAGCCTCCATATGCTGTGGAACAGCTGAAATTAATTTTCATTTTCTGGCCTTTGTGCCACATGTCATGGGTGTGGTTGAGGCATACATATTTTACTGAATTCTTAGGAAGTCACAGTTATGAGCACCCTTTTTATAATTAATTTTATTAATTTTATCTATATTAATAAAGCAGTATCACAAAAATAGAAGATACACAAATTCTATATGTAGCTGAAAATAGTATCTTTTCTCCCTTTGAAATTTTTAACAGCACAGTTCATATGGTAAAAACTCCCCAAAAAAAATGCACAATAAACATAATAAACATTGTCAGAGTCCAGAACCTTCTAATAAAAGAAAACTTTGTAAAAGATGTTCAGTTCAGAAGGATTTAATAAATGTTCTCCAGTCTAGCCCAAAAATACAGGCAAATAACCAACATGCTGGTCCAGACCTACATTCAAGCATCATCTATAGTTTGTTACAAGAGGACAGCAAGAAGGAAAACACCAGTGTTAGTCTTGCACTAGAAGCAAGAATTTAATGAAAATAAACTCCCAGATAATATTAGAAAGCAGACCACGACCATGTTGCAGAAAATAAAAGAAGGTCTCTAGTGGCCTGCCTTGGGAAAAATTCCATCTGCACAGAAAATTTCATGATCTTGGCTTAAGTATGTGAACAGGACACACTAGCAAAATTGTTCAATACCACTAGAAACAGGATACCCTGCCTGGGAGTAAATCCAAATTCCACTAATTCAAAAGAAAACTACAAAAAAAAAAAAACTTTATAAAAAAAGCATCCAAGAAGTAGAATATTTTTTAGAAACTGCAGACAGCCACAGGAGACCCAAAGCGTATTAATCACTGCAATACCATGTGATACAAACAAAAACCCCCTCAGCTTATAAACAAAATCCATTCAACCTGCCTTCCAGTCTCCTCTCAAACCCTTTTAAACTGCATCATCATGTCTTCTCACAGATATCCTGCCAGAAACCTGACAGCAACATGCAAATTACCCCATGGCATTGTTAGGTCTTAATCTTTGATGCTTATGTGCTTCCTTTTTGCTTATGTTGTTTTAAAACCAATGGGATTACTCACAGTGCACGGCATCAAAGATGTATACTTAACTCTTTGCAAGATGAGAGCTTTGGTCATTGATTTTTCAGATTTTCAAATTTCTGATATCTGTAATTTTTGAAAGTAATCAAGGACCATATATGCACTTACAAGCAAATCTCAGTCTTTTCTACAACATTGGTAGGCAGTGTAAATAAAAGAGTCCTTAAGGCTCTATCAGAACTATGAATTTTCCAATGAAAATTATAGGTAGCAAATATAAGTCAAGACTATATAGAAGACATGTTTTGTGACTCAGAGGAGTAGATGTCAAGTTGATTATGAATACCTGGAAAACAAGACACTTTCATTTTAATTTAGTTCAGCCATCTAGTTAAGTACATGGCAATAAGGCGCCTGACTGCCATAAGAACAGCAAAGAGGACCTGCAGGTGTCTCCAAGGAACTTTTATCTGCTACTAAGAGGAAAGGTAGGGAAAATAATGCTTATTTAAAATGTCAAAAATGTATGTTGGTCAGAAGCAGTGGTCAGCATGTCAGTAAAAAATTAGAAAGCTGAGGAATACTCTGAAGATAATTGTGCTGTTATATTGGAACAACACAACAAATCGGAAAAACATTTTATATATCTAATATACTCAGATTAATTCACAAGAAAGTAATCAATGTATTTTTGTCAATCAGCTAAAAATGTAAATTCCTTTTCTATACAGGACTGGTTTATCAACAAGTCATGAACAAAGGCAAATCATTTTAGGCAGGAAGCATTTCACACTAAAGCTACTCAGTTTAAAAATCAATAATACAATGTTCAATAATTTAATTGAATACCTTCATGACTAACACAGTGGCTAGTAGTCAATGCTCCCTTTCTCAAGGCAAATTCAGACATTTACTTTCATTCTCAGTTATGCATATTGTGTTACTATTTACAACAACTTATTATTGTGTCCAGTTCTGGGACCTCAATTTGGGAAGAATGTTGAGACACTGGAGCGCGTCCAGGGGAGGGCAGCGAGGCTGGTGAGGGGCTGGAAACACAAAGCCATATGAAGAAAGACTGAGGGAGCTGGGGGTGTTTAGCTTGGAGAGAAGGAAGGAGACTCAAGGGTGACCTTATCACTCTCTACAACTTCCTGAAGGGTGGCTGTGGTCAGGTGGGTGTTGGTCTCTTTCTCCAGGCAGCAACTGACAGAACAAGGATCATCTATAGTTTCACAGAACAAGAGGACGTTGACACTGACAGAACAAGAGGACAGAGTCTCAAGACGCACCAAGGGAAATATTGGTTGGATATTGGAAGAAGTTTTTCACAGAATGAGTAATAAAGTACTGGAATGATCTGCCTGGGGAGGTGGTGGAGTCACCATCCCTGAATGTGTTTAAAAAAAGACTGGATGTGGGTATGGTCTAGTTGAGGCTTGGGTTGGACTTGATGATCTTGGAGGTCTCTTCCAGCCTAATCATTCTGTGAATTCTGCGATTCTATAATCAACCCACTACCTGCTTAAGGTCAAGTACATGCTCTTTATTGGTTATAATGTTTCTGAAAAACACTATCTTTTTAGAGTTTATAAGTTCCTTCACACCACATGCAGATTTCAAAATATTATTCTATTTTTATTATATCATCATTATCAGAAAAAATAAAAATCATTTCACAGACATATGCACAGTTACAGTTTTTCACAATGGACTAATCCAGCAGTCAGAGAGGCTGAATGTGGGCTCACTGCACCCAGTAGCAGCTACTGCATCCTCCCTTACTGCAGCTGCCTGGCCTGTTTAACACTGTACTCAGGTAGGGCACAGAAGCATTTGTCTGATCCAAGTGACAACAGCACATTCGTCTCAGTCATTCCCCACCTCCTCCATTGGAAAGGGAGCAAATCAAATGTAAGCATCACAGAAAACAGATCCCAACTTCAAATTGTGTCATGAACATGGTAAATAAATTATGCAGAAAGATGTAGCTGGAAATCTATTTTCATCACAGAGGCCATAGAACAAGCAGACCATTAAAGAGCAAGGAGTTGCTGAATATATATCACTTAGTACATACGAACTAAGACACAATATGGTATTGAAGTGGCAAAAGGCAAGGATTAATTTACTGGACAGGTTAAGGTAACTTTACCTTGTCTATCACATTTCACTAACATGGAAAGCAATCCTCAACTGAATGACTTTACTGTTACTTAGATAAATCACAAATGCTCCCAAAGCATTCGTGTTACTGACAGTAACTTTCCCTGCCTCAGAACTGAAAATCTTTTGAAGGTTGTTTGGTGTGAGATGATTCATAAAGTGGTAAAAGACACTTGAAGCAAACAATGTGGCAGATTGAAGTAGAACACAACAGAGTGTATGTACTAGCTTTCTTCTGGAGAGATAAGAGCCAGAGCTTTTTGCCATCCAAGCATAGGGATAAATACTTCGTTGGGATAGGTTTCATCATCGCACCCTGCAGTACCAATCAAAACCATGACATCAGAACTTCAGGATCTACTCCTGCATGAAAATACGCAAACCTAAATTCTTAGCTATGGTCAAACATCCCCACTTAAGAACTGAAAAGATATACCCCAAGCTCTTCCCATGACTATTTTTAAAATGCTTTTAAATGGATTCAAAGTTATGCCAGGTGCTTACTATTGCATGTGTCTTAATAGAGTAAGAGATGATTTGGTGGGAAAGCAGGGGGTGGGAGGTTTTGATGAACTACATAAAGAAAGCTAAGCTGATTCACCAGTAGCAGAGGGTGCCACTACACTGTAGAGCCTCCCACACTGGCTGTATCACCTTGCTAAGAAAGGGGGTGCAAAACCAGTTTCCTTCACCAGAGAAACTAGGCCAACAGGTCAATTGTGATAACTCTTTTCCTTGAATGTGAAGTGATATACTTTCCTTTTTCAACTAAGAGAATCTTTCCTCTCTCTCATCACTTAAGATAAAGCTAGACTTACTCTCCCTCTTCCCTCACCTATAGCCTCAAATAGCTAGAAACTGCCCAGTTACAATATTACCATAGAATTTTATGGTATTATTTATAGCCATGAACATAGCTGCTGCTATGCATGGAGGAAAAATGTGTTTAAATTAAATGTTCACTATTTCAAAAAGAGAATTCAAATTTATGCTTCTATTCACTTCTTCTGTAAAACTCAAATGTACTTTCAACTCTATTATTGTCTTCCACCATAGTTTAGTGGTGGATTTGGCAGTGTTAGATTTATGGTTGGTTCTGATGACCTCAGAGATCTGTTTTGACATAAATGATCATGTGATTCCCCTATTTCCGTATTAATTTCAGACTTTTGAAGCCCTGCAAAGGTATTTCAGATTCTACTGCTTATTCTTTTCTTCTTTTCTTCATATTGCCTCTCTTGAAGCTCTATCAGAACAATCATCAGTCATCTCTACTTTTTTCTCATTGTGCCTTAGCGCAGAGCAATCCCTGCCTAATACCTTAGCTGTGCTACTACACTCTCTTCCTTCAAATTCCTCCTGAATGTCCAATTTTGCCTGTATAAAATCATTCTTCTGCAACCTGAGAAGTAGGATGTGACCGGCTATGACTTAATCAATAAACATGCAGCACTTGTCTTCTTGTCAACATGTTCCCAGAAGAAAGAAATTTAAAAATGTTGCAGAATTCAATTTCCATTAGGACATTTCCAATGTCTTCCAGGAGTTAAAAAGAAAGTAAAGAAAGTGCTTCCACTGAAAAATGAAAAAAAAAAAAAAAAAGGACAACAATCAAAAATAACTACCTTTTACTTTTTTTTTTTTTTTTTTCTTTTTTTTTTTTTTTTAAGAGGAACAAAATAAAAGTGCAGTCTCAGTCTCAGGATACAAATAGGAAGATACTGACAATTGAGGAGAAAAAATATTTTTGCCTCAAGTTTTTTGAAATTCTGGCAGTAGTACCTTTCTGCAAATCTCATATACCAAAAGTGCAGCAAATGCATTTTTGTTGGTCTAGTTTTATACCAGAACCTCAGCAAATGCACTGTTCCCTTCATGCCACTATTAAAGAGACTGAAATTTTAAAAAATATATACTAAATTTATTGTGATATTCCTTTGCCATATAATTGCATTGTTATCACTACTAGGGAAAGAAAATGAAATTTTCACTATGTGAACCAAACAAAAAAGTCCTCAGAAAGTGTCCAAGTGCAAATGTCAGGTGCATTATAATTGTAAAAAGAAGAGTAATGCTTGCATTTACTAGTTGTATTTCAGCAACTGTTATTTGGAAAAATGTTGTTCCAGATGGCTGAAATATAAATTTTGGAAGGAATGATGAACTCCTACACTATAACTAGTAAGAAGGAGATGAAAATTTTAGAGAGGAAAAAAAATAAAAGCTAAAAATTAGCCTTCTTGAGACTAATGCATTGAAGCACAAGTTACCTTTGACAAGCTAAGAGAACATGTAAGTCATTTTTTTGTGTCAGTGCAGTTCCTTCATAAGGCCCTAGAGCATACATACACAATAGTTCCCAGAGTTGTTAATTCCTACTTGGTGTATATCTTTGACCCCCTCAATTTTGATGCTCTGTGTTTGATTCTTCTGCAGCTGAGAAAATGACAAGACTTATTCCTCATTCCTTGCATAGTGGAACTAGAGCCTCTCTGACTCCCCACTCCCACATGAATAAGATTTGTGACAACACACCCATGTGGGACTTGCTGCCTGTCTCATAAATCAGCCATGTGATAAGATATTAGCAGGAATTTTGCACTTTAGTCACTTGAATTGGCCAAAAATTCTTCTGAAATATAATTGCCAAAGTGAATATTAACTGAAAAAGTGTTTAATATAAGATCAATATTCACCTTTTCCTTTTTTGCACTCTGTTTTTAATGGCTATCAGCTGTCTATATTCTTCATGGGTTTTATAAAATCATTGGTAGAGTCTACAATCTGAGGCAGAACAGCCCAAAAACTTGGTTGTTATTTTTTATCATTTTCTACTCAGTCCTCCATTTAAAACTACTAACATCACTGTTATGTGAGGCCAGTAGCATTTCCTCCATTCTTCCATGTTGAATTTTAGTGCAATGGCGGGCTACTTAAAACAAGTTACAAAGTCACATTAACAAATTGTTCAAGGTACTTACCAGAAATGAATGCACAGTCACAATCTAAAATGAAAATCGGGTATAACAATCTCTCAATCTTCCTCCATAAGGAAACTAAGCATTCAGCTGAATCAAATTTAATTTTGCTGTATCTACAGTATTGCATTGTCCTTCCTTATTTCTTATTTTTTTAGAGTAATTGGAAAGCAAGAGTAGCACTTTTTCCCCAAAGGTGAGCCTTTATTTTCACAAAGTGTTGAAAAAGCTTTTTATAAATTTGTTGCTATTTTGATACAATATTTTTTCACTAATTAGTATAAATCAATAATTTAAAATATTTTCAACACTTTTTTTCCCAAGCATTTACAGCTCCTATGAAAAATCTTTTTAATATAGCTTATTTATGAAATTGACATGCAAGTGTCAAAATAACCATGAAGACTTAAATTTTCACACATAGAATTGAGGATTCCATCTGCCTTGGGGCAGTTGGAGTGTTTTTTGTCCTGAAAGAGTGTATATAAAATTATAATTAAGTTCTATTAATGCTGGATTTTCATGCCTAGGACTAGTATAATGTTAAGCCTGCAAGAAATACAAAGTTTTCTATTACCAACAGAGACATTTCAATGTTAAAGATTAAATAAGCAAGCAAGACTAAATTTATTTACATCATTATCTGTGAATAAATGCCTAATGTATTGAATAATAACATATTCAAATTATAGCTCTACAAGTCAGTGCTCCTTATGTAAGAATACTAAGTAAGGTAGCCTATAGTTCTTACATAAAGGAGAATAACTTACAGTATTAGAAAAATTAACCTCAAATACATATTGATTGATATTGCATTTTTCTTTAATAAACCATATTGATTAACTACTGAGGAGCATTAAGCAGGAAATACAGCGAGATAGTTTGCCAGAGGTTAAAATTTATTTCCATATATAGCATTGATTAGGAAGGAAATTTATTTACTCTGATAGTGACTTGTATCTGTTGAGTATTTTTATCTGATGCTTATATTATAACACACAGACCTTTAAGAACAGGAAACAATAAACATGATCAAAGTTAAGACCATTCTATTCTGAAGCAACTTGCAAAAATCCAATCTGAACCCAAGCTTGGGAACTAAGCCTACTAAGCTGAAAATATATTCCCAAAGCAAATAGAGATTGACCTCTGCCCACCATGTTTTCTTTAAGAATCAAGCACTAGAAATCCAGATTTGGTATGAAGAACATCAGCCAGCAAATGTTTGCTACTTCCTACTCACAAGGACAAATTTTAAAACTATTTCCAAGTTACCTTTGAATACTAACAACATAAAAAGGATCTAACTGAAGATGTGAGTGTGGCTCTCACTCAGTGTGGCATTTACCCCAAGGAACAAAAAATAGCTTTTCTGATTTATTTACAAGTATTGTCACCAAACAAAATCAAAATGCAAAATAATGATATTTCCTTGCTTTGATTTTAACCAACTTTGTAACAACAGTCAAAAGAGGAGGAAAATTCTTCTCTCTTAGATGTAAATAAGAAGATTTAGAAGACTAACTTAGAAAGGATGCCAGCAGTGTTTGGACTGTTTGGTTATTGGTCTTTCCTAATATGAAATAAACCACATAATTTTCATCTAGTCTATACTACCCTACTAAGTCAGTCTGCCATTTTCCAAAAAAGTACTGAAGAGGAAAAAATTTACCCTCTCATGGCTGAAGAAGCAGAGACTGTGTGTATATTTTACTGATAGCATTCTAGTCTCCTTAGGATTTTTTTCCAAAACTTAAGGCTCTCCTTTAGGCTTAAAGCTCTCCTTTACTGGTATCCTGTGACAACAAATGAAAAGTCTCTGATAATAGACTTCAGATTCACTTATACTGCTAATGCAGGCCAAAAATTATTTTCTGGCATTCAACCATTTCTAGTCACAATAATACTACTTTTTTTTTGCTATCCTACAGGTGAAACCTTAACTGTGTTAGGTACACACAGTTAGAACTTAGGTTAGAGCTTAAGTAAAATTAGTATCTTCCTCATGTTTGCTGCTGTGCAAACACAGGATGCTCCATTCATTCCCAAGAGTTTACTTTTTATAGAAATTCAAACTGCAAAATGAAGTTATGAATCATTAAAAAAGGCAAATTTATCTTCCATTTAGTGCAAATGGTATAAGTAATGTTTACTGAGCTCCAGAACATTTCTCTTTTTTTTTTCTGAAACAGATTGTGGTGAGAATAACCTATCACTCCCCTGTACCAAGTTCTTTACAATTAAAAAAATTATAGTGCCTTCCCTCTGTAAAAGTTGTTTATTGGGATGAATAATTGGAGCTGGGGACACCATTGCAATCTTAGTGCTGTCAGAGAAGGAGCACCTGAAATAGAGCAACTGGACATATACAATTTTCCACATCACAAAGCTATCAGTTTGACATCATTGTCTTTCAAACTATGTCAGCTGAGACCTACCACTGCCACATGAAATCTATGCATGAGGTTTTCAAAATTAGCATGCATCCCTAAAGACATCAGTGAAATTTCTGCTTCTTAGTGGACCTGATATTTTTTTGAAAAATAAATCAAGTTTTGTTATTCTGGGTTTTCCAGACAGCAAATTTGAAATCTAATGTTAGAAACCTAATGAAAACTATGTTAGAGGTCTAGGATGTAGCATAATGTCTATTACAGAAATTAACATGTTGATATTTCTGAGATGTTATGACTTTTTACCTTTTTAGAATATATTTAAATGTTAATTTACTTTGCATTTGAGACAGACTACCTACACGCCTTCAGTTCTTGGACAGCTAGAGATAGCTGCATAGGAAATACCTTTGAGACCTCCTCCCCAACCTGTACTGACTTCCTAGCAAAGGAAAAGTAATATCAAAGGGGAAAAAAGGGGGGTGAAGGAGGCACAAGTCTTCCAGTACTTTAAAACAGGATGAATATGAATAGAAATTATTCTCGGTTTCAATGTTTACAGCTTTGCACATGAAAGTGGCTGGACAACAGCCTTATCTCATTTTACCATATTAAGGATAGTGATGCCAGTACAAAAACACACTTTCTGCGGCCAATAGAAAGAAAATGGGGAGGGGAGAAGGTGTCCCTTACTTTGAAGTGAGTTTCTAGTAATTCATAACTTTCAGAGAAAAAAAAAAAAGGAATGTATTTCCCTGCTTATAATTTTCCAAGATACAGACAAAAAAATCGTAAATGTTACGCATTAGAATGTTGAGACTGTGACAGGTAGTCACTATTTGGAACCACTGGGCTAAGAAATATGTTTGCACTTAATTACATCTTATTTCATAAAATTCTCAGAAATAAAAAGACTCCTAAATCTGCTAGAGCTATCTTGATCATATTTATGAAATGCATCAATATGAAGTTATTCACTTCCATCATGGCTGCTAGCAAGACGTAATGCTATTCAGTGGGAGGTTCAAAGCATCTGCTGTGAAAAGCACAGGAGCTGATAAGTGTTGACAATTTATACTCCCATTGATTTTGTATAAATCAGAAAGGAAAAAGAAAGAAACATTTTCATTTGAGATGTCAGGAGGATGAAAAATAGAATATATGAATTACTATTACTGTTCCTGAAACACTACAATTAGCAAAATTGGTCTGGATGACCTGGAACTATCCTGTGGTTATCAATTAAACACACAGTAGATAGATCACACTAAACTAAAGCAAAAAAAGCCCCCAGAAACTATGAAAGAGAACTATCATGTCATACTAGTACCAGTCAATATTTTTCAAGTGCAAAGTACAAAACTTAAGGAGATGCATGATTTCATAATCATCCCGATACTTCCCTATTGTGCAATCAAGAACCTACAAAAATTCAAAACTGAAAATATTTTTTAATTTGCCTCCTGAATTGCAAATTTTCTTGAAATTCTAAATACATTCTAAAACTTGTCATAACCCAACAAGGAAACACGACATCTTGAAATGACAAGTTCACAGGTATGGTTACAGAAACTAAGCAGCATCCCCTTTCACACTGATAAGAAATAATACATATGATTTGTGAGCTCTTAACATACTTGTGCCACTGTCTGTGATAACAGCTGGGTACCACTAAAGGGAAAAAAGGCTGAACACATGGCATTTTAAATGGTGGTGGGGGGTAAGTAGTGTTAGCTGTTGTAATCACACTATTAATCACACTGTTTTGAGTGGCTATTGGTCAACTGCTTATCATATGTACAATGAGGACTTAGTTTATCAATAACAAATTCTTTCAATATACAAAAATTATTCACTTTGTTCTCTGGGATTTTTTTTTTTCCCCTCTCTCTAATAAGAATTCAGGGATTTTGTATTTCACACTGTTTCTTCAGGCAACATCATCTGGTAACAATGACGTACTTTGATTCCTTGGTCAAACAGTACAATTCACTTGCTTTAGGAAGCAAAAGAATGCATTTCAGAATTTTTTAAAAAGCATGTCTTCAATTTCTAAGTGTAAAGCACCCTAAACAATTTGAATCATACAGTAAAAGTATTGATTTTACCTTCAGGAAAAAAACCTCACCAAAACAAAACAAAACAAAACAGAAAACTGACCTGTCCTGTGCTTTCCTATTCTGTCTTTCCTTTATAAATAACAAAATTCAACTGAAGAAACTGCTGAAATCAGGTATTAATCTATTTATCTATAAACATAAGTGTGTATAGACATGGAGCACATATATCCTCTTTTACTGTTCTCATGACTATATAATGTGCATCTAGATCAATTCAAGACCATAAACAACTCAAAACTGCATTCTGTCTAAATGGGTCACTTATAATGAGAAAGCACGACATTTACATGTAGGAAGCAGATTGATCAGGGAGCAGAAAGACAGAATATGGCATCAGTGCAGAAAAATAAGCCTTTACAGGCAATTTATGCTAAATTATTTGGCAACTTCCTATATCCTCTTCAAAAATGGAAGTGAATTCAAAAGATGTAAAATGAGAAATACAAAAATCTAACATAACAAATATTCACTAGGATTACCCTTTGTGCTTGCAGTAAAGAAAAATGAGAAAAGCCTTGGTTCCTTTCACTACTGTTATGTCGCTTGTACAGAATAACAAGTGAAGGGACTGAAAACACTGTGTCTCCCAAAGATACACACATTTATTAATTGTCCACAATCACTTTAAATTGGACCTTTAAGTGCTAACATATCCCACACCATTCAGTTGTTTTCTACCAGAAGCCGTGGAACAGAAATGCTCTGAACATGCTGTGCACATCTTGCTAAAGCATTTTCAGCTGCAGCCTGCAAAATTTATTCTGCAAAATGTAAATCTGTGTCATGCAAATATTATAATGATAGCAAGCCTGCTGCAACACCTTATAAAACCAAAGTGGCAAAAAGGCAGAGGTAAATTTCAATACTATCTTATATATACAAAATGTACCCCGTGTCTTTGTTCAGTCTGGATTCTCATTCAAGGTGTAAATACTGGTTACATTGTTGGATATCCAACTGAAACCAGCTCCAAATATTGTGTGAGTAGCTCTCTCATAGTTCACACTAGACTCCCTTGACCCAGCTAGACAAGCGTGAAAACGTGAAATAAATGAACATTAACAAAGACTAGTCTGGAAAGCAGGCTGCATTAAATGCTCGCAGCATTATTCGTATAGATGCAAAATTTGCTACCTAGATTCTTTTCATACTAGATATCAGCTGGCAGTCACTATATTAATGCTATGTGCTACTGCAGAGAGAAAAATGAAGTAAATTATATGAAAATAGTATGTCTTTCCCCATCTGCCACATACGGACATTCCCCAACCTTACAGCATGCTGCTAAGGCAAATAAGGAACAACAAAATAATTACCTCCATGCAAAGAAAAAGCAATTTTAACACAATACCTTTCTGTGTTTGTCCCTCTTCCATATTCTCTTCCATGGCTACCTTTCTTCACTAGAAACAGCTACAGAGAATTAATCAAAAGCTTCAGTCAGATGTAGGAAAAAGTGTGGATTTTTTTTTCCCTGGGAAGCTCCAACAGCAGAGGCTTAGGCAAGTCCTCAGAGCTTAGCTAAGGCTCCCTCACTCTCCTTGTTTGCTTGGAGACAGGCTGTCAAGTGTAATTTCATTCAAATTACTCTTCCGTGAAGATTATCAATTTTTCTTCTCAAAGCTGCCCATTGTGTACCACTGTAAGCAGGTATTCAAATGAACAGCCCGTGAATTTTGGGGGGAAATTTGGTCTGAGCCCTTATGGCAATGACACCGATTCATAAGCCTCACTTTGCATATAAAATGGAGTAAAGAAATTGAGGTTTGTATTGAAATCTGTGTTTAAATTGAAAACAGGCTGTACTGAAAACAGATGGAGGAGTGTCCTCCTAAGGGGAAGCAGACCACCAACCCATAATTCCCCCTATTTGCTACTGAAGTGGGAAAGCCCAAATGCCTGTGGGTTCTTTATGCTGTATTACTTGTCTTTCTCTCTCTCTCTCCCTCTCTCTCTCCCCCTCTCCCCCCCTCCCGCCTCTCCCCCTCCTGTATCAGCACATTTAAGAATAATATGACTCTTCGTTTCCCTTCTTCTCATATATCTGTATCATCAGGAACTAACAACAAATATACACTATTGCCCTTACAATACTCTAAAAAATACCTTTATAGCAATACAATTTTGTGTGTATGTATATGTTTACACACGCAAGCACAATTTAACATATGACATTAATCACTGAAAATTTTATGCACTGTACACATTCTCATTGTCACAGTAAACAGGAATTCAGAGGCAGTTCAGAGGTTTAAAACAATTCTTGCATTAATTCTTCTGATTCCTCATATCTCAAATTAGCTTTCTTCAAAGCTCTTTTAAAATAACCAGATCTTAAAATGGTGAAGCACCACATGTGGGTATGTACACAAGGAAGCACATACAAACACGTACACTGCTAGGGGTTTGCTCTGGCAAAACATAGGTTAAACACACTGTGAGGGCACCTACTAATTTGGGGAGCTCTGCAGTCTGATTTGGAATGCAAATTGGACGCTGCAGTCTAGCAATAAATTAGCATTTTTGTACCTTAGTCTACAGAGTAATATATCATCATTTTAAGACTTTCATTATTTTACCAAAAGTGCAAACTGAACACAATTCCAATTTTTCTTTGCAGGTTTAACTTCTCATCCTTCTGGGGGAAGTGACTAAAACAAAATAAAAACTACTATGGCTGAAAAATCCTATTAGCATATTAATGATAAATAGTTCATCCATTTATTTTATGCTATATAAATACATTGACTAAGTTCTGCCATCTGAGCCACAAAAATAAAGTTGTTTACTTTGGCTGCTTGGGATTTGTTTGGGGTTTTGTTTGGGGAGGGGCTTTGGGCGGGGGTGGTTACTATTGGGCTTTTGGGGTTTATTTTTACTCTGTTTGCATATAATGCTGTTCAAATCTGGTTCACATTAGAATAATTATCATGTATGAAGTTAAATATATATATAAATTAAACAACTGAATCATTACTTACAAATCAACACATTTCCTACCTTTTTTTTTTTTTTCCATTTTAATTAATTTTTCTAGGGCTTCATTTTCTGGAATAAATAAAAAAACTTATTAGATGTTTTAGTTCTCAGATCTAATTGATAATTTTAAAATCAGCACATTGAGAAGTCTATATGTATAGAATTGCTGCAAACACCATAGGATCTAAGCATCTTCCATCTTTCTAGGAATTATTCTTTTAGACAGTTTTTTAAGAGAGGCATATTTCCTTTAAAACAGATATTTGTGTAAGTCTCCTCCACTATCCTTTCTCTTCAAAATCTTTTCCTACATAAGCATTAACAAATCTTTATATTTTAAAGTGGGTCTGGCAAATATTTTACCTAGGCTGGAAAATTGCTTTTGAGTTGCATTTCTCAATAGCAGCAAATATTTGAGATGACCAACATCCTCAACAGTGATGTTTGCAACAATGGAATATATAGGTCATCGATGGAAGCAAATTACCTTGTTCCTTGAAACAAACATGCAAACTTTTTTTTCAAACATAACTGGAAACAAAAAGAAAAAAGATGGGAAAGAGATAACTGGGAGAAGATACAATAAAGATGGCACAATCTTGAGTGACATAAAAAAGCCAAGAAGAAACAACTTGTTCAATAAAGGGACAGGACTGCAAAGAAAGTAGACCCAGAAGTAAACAAAGGCATATTACACAACATGTATTTAAGATGCGGAAACTTGTTGTAGCAAGCTATTGTAGAGGGGGAAAAAAACCCAACAAAATAACATGGAGAATCTGAATCACTAGGATTCATGGATATGAGATCCCTGAGCTGAAAATTAATAGGGAGTAGAGGAATATTTTGTGAAAAAATTTTTTTAGCCATTTCTTATGCTACTTCCAAGGCAGACTGCTTTTGGCACAAATATATGAGATGTTCAGTTGAATGAATCCTTGATCTACTTCCCACTATGGTCATTATTCACATCAGGTTCACATACACCTTAATTTTAATGACAGGATTTTTAACTTCCTAAAAAGCCTACTACACTCACATGTAAAAGGTTAAGATGAAATCACTGTAATTGATGAAGCGAAGCATAGCATTGACAAAAAATGGCTTTAAATTTTACCCCCACGCCTACAATAATCTATTTTTCTTCGTAAATATTGTTGTCTTTTTGTTAAGATGATACTGACAGCTCCTCCTGTTAAACAGTAACTCCTCCAAACTATGTAAGTGCTAAAAAGTTCTTTCTTCAGAGAACTCTGCTTAGTTTCAGGTGCTATTAAATGGTAGTCCACAGCTTGTGTGAGAGTGAGAAACAGAGAGAATGTGAAAGAGATTTCACGTAAGCTTCTTTCATAGTTAGCTGCACTTTATTGACAAGGTTGAAATATAAATCTGCCCCCTCAATGTTTCCTAGAACTGCTCCGAGGACCTTTCAAGATTAAATTATGAATAGATGGTAATCCTAAAGCCAAAGAAGAGGAAAAACTCTGCAATTTTTACACAGAACAACAAACCAACAAAAGAAAATGCCAACTGTATGTGACTTTCTAAGCAGCAACCACAGAGGCTTTCTTTCTTCAACATGCTGGGAAACATATTTACCACCAGTGATACATAAGCTACTTTAAAACTGTACGGAGAAACTACACAAGCTTCTGTTTCTGGAAACACTTCTAGCACAGAAAATAGCTATGTTAGTGGGAACTACATTTAACTGCCTAAAATTCCCTTTTAATGTGAAATGAGATTATTGGTACAAGTGATCATTGGACAACCATGCCAATTGTAAATGGCAAGGGAAGACAGAACATCCAACTGTATAATGAGACTAAATAAACAGTTAATCAAGAGAATAATTGGAAGCTGATGACATTAAGGGATCCCCTGGTATCCATAATGATATTATGAAATGTAGCTGAGCACTTACAGCTTTAAACACCATGACAAACACCTGACTTTTACTCAGTTTTGTATGGCCTTCAAATCAGTTTACCATTCCATCCTTCAGTCCTATTGATTTTTAACTACATAATAATGATAATGTTGCGGTGCAGTGATGTCTTGATCATGACAATATAATAAGTTTGATTATGAATACATAATTTAAAAGCACAAAAATTATATATGTTGCCAATACTACCACCTCAGTAACCAAGCAAGAAAAATCAAAAGCCAGCTCGGATTACTTTAGCTATTTTGCCTATGACTACAGGAGGAAGTTGTGATGAATATGGGAGTGAAGCAATATGTGTTCTATGTGCTTTGAGGGAATTCATTTTGGCCTAATGTCAGGCATGTCCCACAGACAGACTGCCCTTCAGGAGCTGGAGGGATGTACAGTTCACTCCTGGAAAGGGTGTTCTGCTTTCATTATATGAAAAAACATAATGCTTATCTAAAAACATTTATGAAAACATAAATTATAAAAATAATATATAAATTATTCAAATATATATAAAATATTTTATATATATATAAATTATAAAAATTATTATTTTTATAATTTATGTTCTTAGAGAATATCCTATGATGCAAACAAAAATACAGCCGGTGAGGGAAAGTAGGACATATATTTTAAAAGTTCACTCCTAAACTCACTTAAACACTAATGTAGATGTAATTATTTTATGTAAATTAGGCAGTAGATTATAGAAATCGGGAAAATACACAGAGAACAATTAAAACTGGTGCTCCAATTTTCTATTTAGAGTGCTCCACAATTTATATTTTATATTCAAAATAGAAATGTAACTATAAAACAATGACACATCATATTTCATCTTTGGAATATCCCAACAGAGGGGTATTGAAGGAAGCATTGGGAAGTTTTAAGACTTCCAAAATGTCTCTAAATTTCTGCTCTGGGATGTGTATTTCATATCTACAACTTCATGAGCTACTTACAGAATAATAAACCAAGAGCATATGGCCCTGAGTTTTAACTCATAGCAGACACTCACACAAGTGTCCAGGGAAACAAGAAATGCTTAATGACATGAAAATTATCAGAATTAGTGGGGAAATTGAATGTTAAAAGAGGAAGGAAGAAAGTAGAAGACAAAATGTAATGTTAGCAGAATATTGTTGCTTGCACCATTGATGGGATTTGTATAGTTCTACTAATTCCCAATAATTATTTCTCTGTGGAAACTATACTCTACTAGAGGAACAAACTACCACTTTAAAACAGGCAGCTGTCAAAAGACAGCAGGATGGTCACATAGCCAAAAGAAATTTCAGTACAGGGCTTCACCTGATAGAAATAAGTCTCTTACTATTTTTTCTTCTCAAGTCTAGGTGTGACATTTGACAGAAGAATAATGGACAGCCTTTCCTTGATGATCTTAATTTATTCTCATTTATTTCTGCATTATTCTATATTCTAACACATCTAGAAACAGAAATTTTATTGAAGAGGAGAGTGAGAAGACAACCTCCTCGCATATAGCCTCATTATGTTTCATACTAATAAACACTAAAATCATTATCATATTCAGAAAATCAACTTCTTTGTGAAAGTCTCATCTGGTTAAAAAATTGCTTCACTGAGAAGATCTTTCACCACGACATATGATATTCAGACTTAAAACAGAAGAGATAAGAAGTAACCTGCTCATATCAGTATTCAAATATATATTTCATATACGCTATATCGATCAAGTGTAGAAAGATAATAAAAAATGATTAACAGTATCTGTGATTCAGAATACCAATCTTAATATACTTCCAGACTATTATCTGGAGCTATTGTAAGTATCATCTGTAATTTAAAACCTTCAGTCTGACTGGATATGGTTCATGATTCTTACTGGTTCTACTTTTGAAAATTAGTAAAATTTTCCAGAGTAAAATTAGTTAATACTGTCAATATAATTCCTCTAAAATTCTAAAGAACTTCAATCATTTTGATACCTAAGACTAAGAAAACTATGCCTTTTATATCTTGGGATGAAAATTAGTTGCCTATATTCCCAAAGGATACTGCTACTTGTTCGGTAAGATTTAACTCTGAAAAGATGCTTCTGGTTGGCAGATTAATGGAGAACAATCAACTTAACATGAATGCAAGTATAATTGAGGCAGATGCCCAATAATACATTTCTACATACAGGTTTCAAAATGTTATGCCTAGATTCTCCACATGGATACTCTAGACCTCAGCAGTAGGCCTGTAAGTATATTTGAAGCCCAACAACAGATAGCTGTTCACATTCCCTTTCAAAACTAGATGCCATGACATAAACACAGTCATCATCTAAAACAGCCTTTTTCACTCCAGATAGTGCTATAGGAAGTGGCTGTACTAATCAATACCTATACAGGTATGTATTAGATCAAGTGATTATAAAAAGAGCATTTCATAGGGTAGCATATTCAACTCACACAGTTCTAGCAGACCCTGCTTTTATCAAGGGAGTGCACTGCACTATTTTCAGAGGCATTCTCCAAACCAAATCACTGGGATTGTAGCCTAAGATGTCTTACTGGTATAACTATCACTGAAGTATTTCATATAGTTTTGGTTTCATCAATGCAAACTTGCTGCTGAAAACTGGAAGTACTTCAAAATAGCTTGAATGCCACAGGCACACCTTCAGTTTAAAAATGTAAAATGTTAGTATGGTAAATTTAAGAATAAAGGTAAGGGGCACCTACATAAAACCAGAGTATCTACAAGAAAACAGATCAAGTGGGAAGTTGTTAAGTCAATGTTGAATGTGAAACTGGACATTGGAGAATAGTTGGGGTTTTTTGGGGTTTTTTTCCAAACACTAGAGAAATTAGCCAAGATTGGATTCTTGGACCAACACACACACATACACACACACACACACAACTGAATCATAATCTGTATTTTCCTAGTTTCATTTAATTAGGTCATATGAATTCTCTGATTAATACTTGCATTATGCAGGAGTTTGGACTAAATGACCACATTACACCCTTCTGGGTTTTAATCACTTAATTATTTAAAGCTGCAATCAAGTTTGCTGAGAAATTTCATACCTTAATGTGCTCTGAGATTTCCTTGACTTTTGTGGTCCTTGTATACCTAAGTGTTTATACAAATATCTTCAAAATTTTGGGATCTGATGAATGGAAGAATTATTTACAGCCAAACACTGTTTTCTCTTCCCCTCCCACAAGTCTTATGGAGCTGAAAAACTGTGATTAAAAATATTATCCATCCTACATGCAAGAAGAGTCTGTGTATTTCCCTGTATGCCTCTGTTACATTGGCGGTTATTGGTCTATTAAAACATTCAAGTTTCTCTTTGGCTCCATAGAGTTTCTGTCTTATCTTTAAAGTTTGAGGAATGTCTGAAAGCACCTACTGAGGATTTCAAAAGGTATAGCCCTTTGTTTTGACAAGGACTTGTTTTAGACAGTAGCTAAAAAGGCAGCTGGGCACAGAATATACAACACACATATAACACACAATAACTGCAACAAGAAGAATTAATATGACAGTATGGAAATAAAGTAGGAGAGGGGCTAAAGATAAAAATGCATAGACAAGAATGCTTCAAAACAGTTCTCATTATCAGTCATACCTTGCTTCTACTAAATAAAAAGGAAGAGCTTGACCATTCCTGTTGGCAAACACAAGCGTCACATAGGACAACTGAATTCATGATCCCTCACTTCTATCTCAGTCCACCATGTGCAAGTGTAAGGGACTAAATTCAAGGCACCATTAAAACACTATTATGCTTAAATCTTACCTTAAGGTTCACTATTAGCTACCCACACCCTGCCTGCAAGGTGCAGATGAAGGAGTTGATTTACACTTCATGAGGGGAATATCTATAATTCATCCAGTTCTGCTTTTCACTTCAGATCCTACAGTTTCTCTACACAACACAGAACAAAGAGCCAAGCTCCTGTATGTGTACAGCACACAAACCACAGAATAATAGCCCATCTGACTGTCGACCTGCTGGTTAAAGTTATACTCCGGTATTCTAGTTTAGGTATTGACTTTGTTCACTATTTCACACAAAACAATCTCTGCAATTAAGACTTTTAGGTAACACAAGACATAGTATCAGAATATCTTTTGGTGGAAAGGATCCACAAGGATCATCAAGTCCACATCTCATCCCTGTGCATGACAGCCCCAAGACACATACCATGTGCCTGAGAGCATTGTTCACGTTTCTTGAATTCTGTCAGGTTTGTGCTGTGACCACTTACCTGGGGAGCCTATTCCAGTGCCCAAACACCCTCTGGGTGAAGAACCTTTTCCTAATATCCAACCTAAATCTCCTGTGACACAACTTCAGACCATTTCCTCAGGTTCCATCACTGGTCATAAGGAAGTTGCAAACTGCAATGAGGTCTCAGTCTTCTCTTATCTAAACTGAACAGACCAAGTGACCTCAGCTGCTCCTAATAAGGTTTCTTGTCAAGGCCCTTCACCAACTTTGTCGCTCTCCTTTGAATGCCCTCTAATAGCTTTATACCCCTTTATACCCCTCCCATAGTACTGTGGTGCCCAAAACTGTCCACAGCACCCAGGGTGAGGCTGTCCCAGCTCAGAGCAGAGCAGGACAATCCCCTCCCTTTCCTGGCTATGATGCTGTGCATGATGTCCCCAGGACATGGTTGGCCCTCCTGGCTGCCAGGGCACTGCTGGCTCATGTTCAGCTTGTCATTGTTGATGACTCTCAGATCTCTCTCCACAGTGCTGCTCTGTGGAGAGCACCAACTTCTCATTTCCCAGTTTGCATGTACGTCTACAGGTGACACTTCCAAGGTGTAGGATCTGACTTTGCTCTCTTTAAAATCCCAATTTACTAGCATCTGCATGCTTAGCACTCTTTGGAGTCCTGAATCCAAGGCATTAATGAACATGTCCCCAGTCTGATGCCACCCCATTCTCTGTAACCCTTTGTGCCTGACCTATAAGCCAGTTGCTTACCTGTTGCATTGATGTCCTTATCCAGCTGTCTGCCAGATATTTTGTCCAGAAGGATTCTGTGAGAGACAGTATCAAAAGCCTTACAGAAATATGAAAAGGTTATATCCACTGGCCTCCCGTCTTCAAAGTAGTTGGTGGGCTACCTTGTCATAAAAGGATGTCATCGGGTTTGATAAGCAGTACTTTTCCCCTCGTGATCCCATACTGGCTGTGACCAATGACTACAATGTTTGTCAGTAATACCCAGAACAATCTCCTTCATGATTCTACCAGGCACTGAAGTGAGACATAGGGATCTGTTATAGCAAATTCTTTGCGTAGATGCCAACTACATTTTTGCTAACATTTGACTTTTCTCCAATTTCATCCATTTCGTCCAAGCTCTGAAAGAAATAAGAAAGGAAAAACAAGGGAGATTAGCAGCTGAGTGAAAAAAAAGATAAATAAACAAAAGGTGCTGGGTGGGTCCTCCTACTGGCATGGAAAGCTTATGATTTATGGAGAATAGGCAAGCTTAAAAAAATCACAGATATTTAATGTTTTTTATAATGACAATTTTAGTTGCCTTTTTTTTCAAACTTGAGAGATCACAAATATACAATTGTAAAACACAATTTGTAAAACAATAGAAATTAGACTCTGCTTATAACAGTTTACCAGCAAGTTTTTTACTCCTTAGCATATCCCCTAATGAGCAATGCATGTCTGTCTCTTATAGCTTAAGTGCAACAAATGTAAGGAGTCTAAAATAGTGCAAAGTGGTATCATTGCCGTTCTCTTAGAGAAACTGTCATTCTAAAGAAACAGCAAAAAACCCCCTTTTTTAAAGAAAAATTGCAGACTTCTAACACTGTTCTAAGCTCTAGAGATGAAATGTACCTAGATATATAAATATACATGTATGTGTATATGTATATATATATATATATGTAGATTTATGCATATGAACACATCCATACACATCCTATGTAGTTCTATTCAGATTGCAAAGTGTCCAACAAATGAGACCTTTATGCAATATGAATGCACCTCAACAAAAGGCATGTAAATCATGTTGTGACAGAACATACAATGAGTGATCTACTGCATCTCTCACCCCACCCCTTTATCATTCCTAGAAAACCACAGAGAGATATAAAAACCATAACTGAAATGGAGTGTTCAATTACAGGCTAAAAAAGAACAGTTTATAAATATCTTCCATGAGCACTGGTTTAATGATGCTGGTTCAGTGAACTCCCTGGATCCTGTAATCCCTTTTTTAATCTCTCTTACTTACTTACTGCCTTTGAAAGACTCAAAGTAGCATTCGATATTCTTACTATAGAGCAACATTACAACAGGACAAGTTGGGGGACATAAAGATTAGCAAAACATTTTTTCTTTTTTTGAAGCGGCACATTTTGGGTCGTATTCAAACTAAGATTCCATTACAAATTCTAATTGCAATCTCTTAATACAACATAATTAGAGGATCTTCCTAATCTGGAAAACTAAATCACATAAATGGATTACAGATCAGTTTTCAGATGACCAAAAGAAAAAAAAAAAAAGGTTCCCACAAAGAGAGTAAAAGCTGTCAGATAGTTACAACATGGCAAACTAAACCACATTTCCTGAATTATCACCTTTACTCTGACAGAAGTAGACTGAATACTTGTTTAGATATGTTTTAAATATCAGACTTCTCTAAGCCTTCTTTGCATTCATTAAAATGTACACCCCACACTGTAGAAATTTTAGCAAATAAAAATATCACAAAATATTTTTCCACTAATCCTTGTATAACATAATAATTGTAAAGCCAACACTTACTCTGGTAATAGATTCTCAGTAATTTTACTAGTCTGTCTCTCAGACTATGGTCCAAATAACAGAAAAATCTGGGCAAATAGAATCAGGACTCTTTCAATGTTGTCATGCTCATGACAGTTATTCTACTATTATATTATCATTAAGAATTCAAGTATGCATTACAGTAAAATGAACACTCTTTTCGGAATTGTGTAATGCCTTATAACCATGAAGATTTCTAAATCTATCTGCTAGCAATGTAGATCATAAGAAGGCATATCTCTTCCAAAACCTATGTTCTTATCACTTCAAAAATATTTTGTATACTTAGCACATAAAACCTAAAAGAAGTAATATCAGATGTTCTGGTGTGAATTAACCACCTGCATAGTTTTTTGAAGGATATGTTTAATAAAGTACTAACTTGCTATGTGCTTTGTTTTTTTAATTATACTGTACTAAAAAGGTTTTTTAAAAAACATTTTGTTGATACCTGTAATAATAATAAGCACCAAAATATCAAACCTTTGATTTGTTTACTTTTAAAGAGAAAGAACAATTTACACATATAAAAATATAAATATAGTTTTGCCCCATGTGAAGACTCTGATGAACTGAGTACATCAATATAGAAGGAAAACAATCAGCGAGACACTGAGGTATTAGTTTTCAGAATATACATCAACACACAGAAAAGCTATGACAAAACAGAGAAAAAGAACAGAGCATACCAATCATTGTTTGACTGAAGTTCATATGGGGAACCTTAAAAATAAGGAAGCTTGTGAAAAAGAAATGACCAGGACAGCTAAAAAATTCAGTACTCACAGAAGGTATAAAACCCCTAAAAGCAGCAATACTGGAGGTACAGCATGCAACTAAATATTTGAGAAAGAGTGGAAGCCAGCTTAGATACACATGGCTTTTGCAGATTTTCCCCAGCATATTTCATGCTTGAAGCAGACTTTAGTAACTTATAATAGTTTCCAAGATCTACCTCTTATGAACCCAGCTGCAGCTATTATTCACTGCATACCTATTTCATTATAATTTGAACTTTGGATGGAAGGATAAAATATCATATCAGAGCAAAAACAATAGTAGATGTAAAATGAAGGCTCTCCCATGAAAGAAGACACTATGCAAAAGAGATGGTATTTGCTTCTCAAGTATCATCTCTTTTAACATTTCCCACCTTTTCTTGGAAGCAACAAACCTATGTCTTCAGAGCAGAGGCTCAAATTATTCACAACCTGAATCATGCTTTCTCTCTGTCTCTGAATCAGTACAAAAATGTTCATGTGCTTATTTTTACAGGTATCACTTGTTTACAGTGCTTCAGCTCATTTGAATATATATTTACAGACAAACTGCTACAGGGCAACAATTCTGAGGACATAATGATAATGAGGAAATAGTGATCCTGAGGTGTATGCTGACCCAGCTGAGCCTCCCCAGATAGTACCCGTATGTCATCCCAAGTGGCCATTGAATGACCCCATGCTCCATCCTGCCATGGTAGCTCACAGGTGTTACAGGAGGATGTACAGATGGTCTTGTCTGATGTTCTAACATGTATTACATGTCCTTCATGGACCTTTCACACTCATTAGATCACAAATTATTGGTTTTATTGTGGTGAAACAGACCATTTTTAATTGACAAATTTAATGGTGAGAAAGAAAACTACAAAAGCATGGCAGGTGGTGAGGCATGTTGAACCTAACCATGGATGTAAATTCTGTGCAGTGTGCCATGGACATCTTGAAGGGGTCTGTCTAATGCTGACACGCCTCAGGGGCTCCTGGCATCAGAATTGACATAGGATTAAATCATTAATGTCACTTTCTAATAATTCTGTAAATAGCATTAACTGCTTTTATGTTTGAATCATTTTTCTTATCAAGACCCAGAAAAAACAAGTATGAAAGAACTGTAAGCAACATGACACTGTATTTAAGCACAAAGGAAAAACCTCCTGTTCAGTCAATGACAGAAAACAGACACAGAAAAAAACTGGATTGCTTTCATGGCCTCAATCAGTAACTTTGCAACTCACACCTGATTGAGATGGAAAGATTGTTAACAATATCTAGTATTTAGTCCAATCCAGCTTTTAATTTTATCATTGCATGTTTCATTGCAATGATGCCTTCTTTTTCCTGCCAGATTGGGACCCTCTTCCTATAAGGTGAAGTACATGCCCAATATCTTCTTATCTCTCAATACTTGTTTCTTCCTCAGACTTTTAGACATCAAACCTTAGCGGACATAAAAGGGAAGTAAAAGGATGATAAAGGAAGTATAACTTTTCTCTTATGAAGTGCAACACTGCCAGTACAAAGCTAAACTTATAAAAGGAAGGTTATAAAAAGCAAAATCAGAACAAATAAACCTACAAAAAAAAAAAAAATCCTCTTTTCCATGACAACAGAAACACATCATTATTTTTTCACTAACAGACAGTACATTAACTGTTTGTTTTATTTTTTGTGCAAAAGTTCTTCCTCTGGAGTCTCCCCATAAACAAACTGATAAGGGAACACAAGACAAATGGTTACTCTTGATATGTAAGAAAGAAAACCTCACTAAATGGTACCTATAGGAAAGAAACAGAACCATTGTGTGCAATGCTGAATGTATTTTCTCTCAGAAGTCCAAAAATTAGTTATAAAACTATCACAACACTATCACAAAATTCTCATACACACATTTTATTTGTCTTTATGAAGTTCAGTTACAAAACAAGTCCATATAATTTTTCTCTATATACACACATATATGTGTGTGCGTATGTATATGTATACAAAACTCCTTCCTCTCTGTTGATTATATGTGAGCAGCCATAACCTTTCCATGTCAGCCCTCCAATATTTTACACATTTATTTAAGTACACACTTATGCTATAAAGATGGAAACAGAATCAGCCTCTCCAGATAAGTAAAATATCCCATTCTTCTTATGTCACTATAAATGTATCTAAACTGTCCTTTTGTAGAGATCCTTGTTCTGAGCAAAATTATCATTTTAGCTTTACCTATTGAAACATGTGATTCCTTACTGAACACTGTTTAGAAAAACAAAATAAATAAATTCAGCCTCTTCCTAATGTTATTTCCATTTTGTTATTCTCCCCAGCTTTTCCCAGCTTAATAAAATTACAGAATTTCAGCTATATGTATGTTTCATTAGCTGGACAAAAACCTGGACCCAGGCTGTCTGCTATTTATTCCCAATACCACAATTTTCAGCACCTCTTTACACTTTACCAATGTCATCCACCAAAAAAAACTATCTCTTTTCACAACTTTCTAAGTTCTTGCTCTTTCATTTTCGATCATATCAACTAGCATTTTCAGAATTCATGCCTATCTCTGCCTTGCAAGATGACCACTTTAAATCATTTCTCCCTTTTTTGTTTTTTTTGTCCTAATTTCAAAAATAAAATTCACTTCTTCAGCCACTCTAAAATACTAATAAGTGATCATAAAATGCAGAAACTTTTTAAAAATGCTGGCAAGGTACACTGCTAAACTTGAAAAATAATGTACTCTAGGTCAGAATTTGTTATCATGCTCCATTTGAACAGCTGAACAACAATGACTTGATACATGATAATTTTCAGAAACAAAGTATCTTATTGCTACATCATTATAATATGTTGCTGTGTTATAGCAAAAAATCTCTTCTCAAGCCCTAACTAAGCATCAGAGTCATTAGCTGAATATTTTTTAGCTGACTACTTTTTTTATCTAATTAGAAAAAAGTCATACTTCATCTTTCCAAATGGCCTCTGAACAGGGAGGATAAGCAGAATAAGACTGGAATAGCTTCCTAACTAAATTATAATTAAGAAATTCAGACAGAGCAAAAGGAAAGAATGTTTGAAACTGATTAATAAGCCAAAATTATTTTTGAACATAATAAAAAGACAGCATGTTCAAATCTGTATACCATTCCAGAAAGACAACCAGAAGATACAGGGTTGCTGAGAAACTGGATCCTCAACCTGAAAACAAGCATCTATTAGCACTTCAGCTAGAATTTATTGTATGAAAAGTGATTACAATAACTGATCCAACAGAGAGATTATAAGTCTATTATAACTGCTTCAATGTTTGGATAAATGTTGCAAATCCCTATTTTAAAATTTGTTTATTTCATTATTTTTACTTTTCAAAAGCATTCTTTTATTTTACAGGCATGTGTTGGGTTTTTTTACACATATGCAACCAACCTAGTTGTAAACCAAGACTAAAGAAATGACAGACCTCTTTCTTTATTATGTCTTATTTAAAGTGTTTGTGTGAGTGAATTATGGGAGTTTCTTCAGGGCATTTTTTCTGCTTCACATTTGTATGGACAGTCCAATATCTGCTTCCTTTTTTTTCTCTCTAAAACACAGTCCCAATTTTGTTGACTGACTAGCACAGCGCCTGCAGCTATCTTTTCTGAAAAATTGTCAAAACAAGCTATCTGGTGAGTCTGAAAAACCTCTTTGTAATGCAGCATTTTGTGAAACGCTCATACTAACACTATTTTAGTAGCAAACTTCTTTGCCCTGGTTCTTGGGCAAAGCAGGCCTCTCCCTACATGCTCAACATCCAGAATCGTGTAATTTCTGAGCAACTGTTCATTTTCCATAATGTCCTGTTGGGCCCAATGACATCTCATTCTGGAAGCTACTGTCTTGTTTAGGACACCATCATGGAGTGTCCTAAACATTTTGTGCTCACCACTTAGTAGCTGTAAGCTGTATTTTTGTGAGTATGGCCGAGCTGCTGGGGAAGGGGTATTTGCCTTGCTTGGGCTGCTGCTAATAAGGACAAATGCAAGTTTTTGGGGAGCAAAAAGATTGCTTTGAAGAGCAACTCCTCACCTTCATTTGGCAAAAGCTTACAGAAGGCAGCAAGGAAATCAAAAAAGAAAGAGCAGACCCGGGAAAGGAACACACCACACACCATAAACCACACAAACTCTTCCCAGGGAAACTGGGAAAGACTAGGATAGCTGTTATATACACCTAGTCAAGGATTCAATTGATTACTACAATCAAGAATGCTTGTGAAAGATGTTGACTAAAAAGCGAAGAGGATAAAAGGATTAATCATCTTAACATTTAACAGACAAGAGATCTGAATTCTTATTTCAAAAGCAACCATATTACAGTTTTGTCCCAGAAATTATATATTTAACTTCATAAAGTGTCCATATTTTTAGAAGTGGTACTCTGGTAGAATCCTGTCAAATGAACAAACCGAGAATATACAATGCAAAGCCGTCCCAGTCTTCACATTCAAGTAAAGCCTGAATTCACCCATGTTTTCCTCTGCAAGAAGTGGAGGAGGCAATGAGGCTATTGGGAAAAGATATCAAAACCAAAACAAAACCAAAAAAACCCCTCAAACAAAACAAACAAACAACTAAAACAAACAAACAAATCCAAAAAGGCACACAAAAACTGTAGAATAAACATCTTCAAGACAAATATTTGTTTGATTTTCTTAATAAGTATCAAATTAAAAAAAAAATCAATCACTTTTTATAAACTTATTTTAATTCTTAAATAATAATGATTTATCATATTTCGGATCAATTTTCTACTAATAGCATAATACTAAATCTTTTTTCCACCTGTTACAAAAAAGCACAAAACAATAGGAAATCCTGCAGTTTTATGAATTCCAAAAAGGTCAAGGCCAAGACATTTGTTTAACTAAGACAGGACAGCAACTTGATGTCCTCCCACAAATTTTTCTTAAAGATTATATGAAAAGAAATAGAAAACTGTACCAGAAAACATATAGGTTTAACCTGAGACAAAAAAAAAAAAAAAATTACAAATGAAGTTTTGGTTCCCATCAGCAGATTATTCCCCCATTTGGTAATTTTCTGAAGGGACTTCCAGGGTGGGTGACTATCTCCCACAGTCCTGTTATTGCTCTGCTATCTACTTCTTCCCAGTGATATATTCCACTGTAATTGTCATATTTCCTGTTATACTTCTACCATGAAGGAAAAGATGTCACTAAAAGTGGTGTAACAGCTTGCAAATACACTGAGAGAGAACTGCTGAAGCTTTTTGATTGTTACTTTAAGGAACACAACCCTGAAGATGTGTATTGGGGAGCATTGCTGTGAGAAAAGAATAAACATCCTTTCACTGCTTCTCCCTGACATTAAGCAGAAATGAGAAAGGGAAGCCAACAGAGGTCACACACGAATGTGAAGAGCTCTGTAGAAACATCTTTGGATTCTAATCTGGACTGACAGCTATCCTATTCTTTACTAGTGTTATGTATAATGGACATGTATCTCCTACTTCAAAGTCAGAATAACCCTCTGTTTGAATGTTTTAAAGACAAAATTAGTAGGCCTCATTCCAGCCTCCTGAACCCAAGTGCATAAGAATCAACAATCTACTTGGGCAAGTTGTGCTTCCAGACAACACGCCAAAAATACAGCAAAAATTCCCCAATGTAAATTGAATTATTTATGTAATTCTAAGAGAATTATCACATCTAATACATGTATGACATTAGGGAAATTATTAATATTAATATTAATATCTACATTCATATTGTTGAGACATTGCAATATGTGGATCACAAAGAAAAGTAAGGCAAACTTCCGCCAAATGAAGAAATTGTTTTCTGTATGTTTTTTTGTTGGCTTGTGTATTTAATTTAACTGTAATTGATATAATCACACATTTACTTTCACAATATCAATTAGATGAGTATTTATCTATTTCTAAAGCTGATTTTTTCATGTCTTTTCAATTGAAAAATTGCACAGAAACTAATTCGTTTATCCATGTCCTTCCCCAGTTAAGCATACATGTATCTTTCCCCAGTTAAGCATACTGCAAAGTTAATTTCTGCAACAGAAATTTAAAAATCATTTATTATCTGAAATATTTTTTTTCTCTATTAGCTGTTGGAGAAGAACGCTGACACTAATCCAGTGAGAGGTACGATTTCTAAAACAGCATCTAGGTAATGCTGCAGAGCCCTTAAAATGGATAGAAAAGCACTGTGACCTCTTGAGTCTCAGAACAAAGTAGGTCTGCAGGCCCTTTCCCACTGGAGCTGGAGAAAGAAATGGCAAAAATGGTCCTCCTGAAGAAAGAAAAAAGGCATCATTGCAAAGAATAACATTTCTAGAGACTTTTAAACTCTATTCTGGTAGTGTCCTAAGGTGCAAAGGGGAGAGAAATAATGGGTAACAGATGAAACAAGGGACAATTTACATTAAAGGAATCTAGTCATAACATTTAGAATTCCCATGAAGCCTATTTTCAACAGCTACTGACAGTCCTGTTCCTGCAAACACACTGCTGCTCCTGCAGATTAAGCTGTTAAAGGCCAAAACACCAATGGCTGGGCCTGGATGGCACAGAGACCCCAGTGCTGCAGAGGCTCACATACAGTACAGCTTATGCCTTAAAGTCCCACAGGTTTTACCTCTTCCAATTTCAAATTTTCAACCACACATGTCCGAATCAACATAGTAACCAAAGGTTATTCCAATATACTAGTCATGTCAACTATTTTCAACTCATACCAGTTCTACAGCATGCATACACAAACCTCAACTTTCTAAGCATCAGAAAAACACATCAGGTTTTTCTGATGTGTAATCAATCCCACTTATGCATACCTGTCCATGGAGGCTGCATCATTGCAAGGTCAGAGAACCACCACAACAACCAGTAGGAAGTTGTCCCAACACAAGGCTACCTGCACCATTAAAGCTTTGCCTGACAAACATTGGCCTGAAAAACATTTTCAGCTTTCAGCTGTATGTAATAATGATTAAGACTAAACAGCTTTCTAGTGCCAAGCTTTTGTTTATCATATCATTCTTCAGAATGTGACCATTTTAGAACTTTCCTTTCAGGTTAAATGATGCACTGCATTCTCTGACTGTTTCATTATAACCCCTGATTTCGTATTTTATTCCAGATGTCTGAAAAAAAGCCTTAAACATTTTATAATCAATCCCCTCAGAGTACCACTTAAAAATATCCTTATAGCTGCTATATACCCTTTAAAATGAATTTGGGAGCCATCAATCCACTTCTACTCTATCCTGTATCATTTTAAAATTGTATCACATTTTTAAGGACACTGATTTCTAGCATCCCCTGTCTGCTCCTAAATACATCATTGCATTAATTTTGTCAAGCAAGATCTACTTTCCTTTAACCCCACTTGACTGCATTAATTATTTTTGTTTTTTTCAGTTTCTGATTAACAAAGTCTCATAAGAAATATTTAATCTCTTAACTGAGTTCAGAATCATACTGATCACAATAGAAATACTTATTCCTTCACCCCATTCTTTTCCAGTATTAGAACTCTTATGCCAATATTCAGGAACTACTATTTCTGTTTTTGAAGGGTTTTTTTAAAAACCTAACAAATTTGGTTCTTAAAACCAAAAGGCTTTTGCATCTTTTATATCTCTTATATCTTTTCAGGACCAGACAGAAGTGAAAGGCACATAAATAGAATGCATACTTTGACGGTTAGGAGGATATCTAAGTATTGCTTCTTGCAAACATGGAGAATGAGACTAGAATCATAGAATGAATCCATTAAAGCTGAAAATTATTAATACAGCTTGAATACAGCTTATCATTTGCTGAACCTACTCAAATATCAACGAAAAATACAGTTTTGATAGCACATGAAATAGACTAAAGGCAAAGTGTTGGACTTTCAGAGATATCTTACTATATGAAATACACCATAATCTGTGACACTAACGTTGTTGCCAACCAATATTTACAAACTTTTAGGATCTACTCCAGCATTTGGAAGCTACATGTATTTCATGGCCAGTTCACCTAGTGAAATTCACAGAATGGGTAATGCTGGAAGGGACCACAGTGGGTCATCTGGTCCAGCCTACCTGCTCCAGCAGGATCATCCCAGAGTACATGGCACATGATTGTGCCCAGACAATTCTGGACTATCTCCAGTGAGGGAGACTTCACAACCTCTCTGGGCAATCTATTCCAGTGCTCAGTCACTCACACAGTAAAGAAGTTTTTCATCAAGTTCAGGTGGAACTTCCTGTGCTTTGATTTCTGCTCATTGCCTCTTATCCTATTGCTCAGCACCATGGAGCAGAACCTGGATCCATCCTCTTGACACCCTCCCATCAGATATTGACAGACATTGATGAGGTCCCCTCTCAGTGCCTCTTCTCAAGGCTGAACAGGCCCAGCTCCCTCAGCCTTTCCTCATGAGAGAAATGCTCCAGTTCCTTAATCATCTTTGTCACCCTTCACTGGACTCTCCAGGAGCTCCATGTCTCTTGTACTGAGAAACCCAGAACTGGACACTGCATTCTGGATTCAGCCTCACCAGGGCTGCAATTACTCATCTGGGCAACTTGAGTTCAACATGTAGAAATCAGCCTTGAAATACTAAGATATATAAAGCACATTTTCAAGTGTATGGTCAGGCCAATCGCTTCTGGTGGAACCATTCGATTAATACAATTCACATTATTTTACTGAATTTAAGACACAATGGAAAGAAAAAATAGCTTTTTCTGTGACCATTCTATTGCAGTAATAATGTAATAAAAGCTGTTCTTCATAATGATCCAAAAATCAAAATCTAGTATTATCTGCAATAGTTAAAAGTAATTAAACAATATAGTCATTACAAATACATTAATTTTGAGAATTGATCTCATAAACCTGAGAGGCTATGAGGGTTTGGATTTAAATTTTAAAAGCACATATACACTATCTCATATTCCCCTAAATAAAATTACGCACTAAACTAGAGTAACAGAAAATCCTTTTCCTGAATGAGGTCCAACTTCCTTTTTATATTATGCAGCTGGTACTGCCTCAAAGGAGATAAAGTAATATTAACATGAAGAAAGTTAAAATTTCATTGCTGAATACTGATGCCACATATTTAACTCAGTAGTAATTCTGGGTGATGAGATCTGCTGATAATTCGGAGAATTTAGATGTTATGAATAGAAGCACTACGGAAGTTCCATGTCTTGAAGTGTTACAGTGCTATTTTATCCTAATAAATTAGCATGTTAGTGAAAGAGGCCATGTGATTAATATGCAATATTCTGCTAATTGAGCTCTTAATTAGGCTAACAATTTAGAAGAAACAGGAAATAAAGGAATTAATTTAGCACTTTGTACATGATAAAAATTAAAAGCTCATGCTATTCATGCACTGAATAAAAGTGAAGCCAGATGGCATAACCTGTGAAAAAGGAGACACGAAATTTTCATTTTCATGAAACTGTAATGTGAGCAGCATCTTGTCTACTAATTAGCAGAACCTGATGATCCCAACTTTCAGTATATGTAACATATGTAACATATGCACTTCAGCATATGTAAAAATTTCTATAATAAATATTGATAAAGATACCATACTATTTATTTGATCTTTTTTCCCTGGAAGTTCTTATACAGCATTTGAAGAAGTACACAATATTAAGTTCCTATTCAGACAGAAATGTTAATTACATGGAAAGTGGAAGCAAAGCACAACATTTTTCCAATTATAATGTGGCACTGCCTAGAAATTCAGTGAAGTAGCACACACCTGCAGTGTCATGCACTGTTAAAAGAAAAAATCAGAGACATGGTCCATGCCCATCCCCTATCACAAAAAGGAGCAAAACAGCAAGGCATTAACATATCTCCTGAAGCAGACACAAAAATAAAAATCTAAGCAGGGGTGTGTGGCATCAGTGCAACAGAATGGTAAGAAAGGAAGAAAGCTTAGAAATATCTGAAGATTTGTAACAGAGGATTGATATTCATAACTCTACTATGATGCTCAGTCACTTGGTGATCTTAGAACAAGTTGGCACCATAACACTAAATTCAGTGCAAGACCAAACCTCAGTCATTTTTGTTACTTTATTTTCATCTCTGTTTTTAAGATAAGTTACTGTACTTAATCCCTTCATAATTCCAACCTGTCCAAATCCTCACTTTTCACCTTCTACACCTTTTTTAATCATGAAATAAATTATCTGGACTTAGACACTTCTTATGGTGTTAATTGGAGTTGTTTTATGTCAACCTACACTCATTTATGATTTGGTGAGTTTGCCTAACAGAAATAACACTGAAATTACAGGCTCCAAATCCGTATTTCCTTATATCTCTAAGTAAAATTATAAGAGAAATTTTCTTCTCATAAATCATGTCATAAATTACATGTCATCTAAATAGGCATTTGTCATTCTATTGCCTCTCATAAGGATGTGTCCATAATACACATCACATTGATGTACTATAATTTGCACTAAGAAGTAGCAGCCAAAAAAATTCAATTGGCATCCAAATCACATCCTTGTGATGGAGATGGTTGGACCAGTAATGAGAAATATCAATTATAACTTCTTGGTCAGATTGTTGTGACACACAAGCCCTTAGCCTATTACAGAAAATCTAGAGAATCAAACACTTGAACATTTCTCTCACCATTCTACCGCTAGGACTTCTGTAAGATGTACCATAAGCAAAGGTTACAAAAATATGCAATTTTATTTTAAATGTGTATGATTAGGTTTCAATATCACCATTTCTAAAAATTACAACATTATGAAATCAGAATTCCATCTCATGTTTTGAACACTCTCATTCAGCAAATGTACATTTTCCCATATTTCTCAAAGCTTAAAAGACAATTTACTTACTCATAACATTAAAAAAGCCAAATTACCAGACAAATCTAGATCCAGAGATTTAATTAGTGACACCAAACTTCAAATTGAAAATAAATACTCATGCTCAAGGTAGATGTCAGTAAGTCACAATGTAGGAGGCAGATTAACCCACATCATCTTTCTAATACGGATTTCTGACACTCTTTCTACAAGGTGCTGTAAATTCTGACCTAAAGAGATGAAAAGCAAGGAATCAAGACAAATTATGACTACAATGTGAATTGTAGCTTTTTGCAGCTTTTATTTCCTTTTTCCCTTGATGCCTTTGGTAAGCTTAAGCATAAGAAAAAAATAGAAAAACCTTTTGCAAAAGTGAAATAAAGATGGAATACAAAAAAAAATAAAACAGTCATCATGGTTCCAACAACCAGGCTGAACCCTAAAGAGTCACATCTTTGTTTAGTAATTATCAGAGCAATTATCCCTTCTAATTCAGTGTGCTCTATTGTGTTATATCCACCAGAGATGATTACATAATCACTGAATGAGTATATGTTAGTTGGTGTAACAAAAGATATTAGAAACTATTTTCAACTGGTTTGCAATATTAGTTGTGTTTATGTTAATTGTTATTTGAATTCATCTATTATTGAACAGTTTATTAGACTATTATGCAGTAAACCTTGCTTTGGTGGATATATGAAAATAGCATTTTACAATTAAATTCCAGTATAAGTTAGATGCTTTAACTTAAGTGCCAGTATAAGTTAGATGCTTTAACTTAAGTGTCAATCTGCTGACCACTTTCATGACTGTTTATCAGTACTGGGAAAAACAATCAGCTCACATTTCAATTTCATTTATATCCATTATATCCCCTTATATCCTCACATTTTGGAAGTGAAAGTAAGGAGAAGACTTTAATCCGAAGTAACATTCTCACTGTGTTTTAAGATTAACATAATTAACAAATGCCATTTTCCAATCCAGAAGTTGAGAGGTGCAAATAAAATTCCATTATTTAAGATTAAATTTTGAAAAACAGATTATTATTTATTATTAAATGCATATAACTGTTACACACACACACACACACACACATATATATATATATATATATATATATATATATATACACAAACACACATACATATATCATCCAAACATATACACACACAAGTAATGTTTATCCTTTGAATAGGAATATTTATTATGATTTTAAAATGTTTACTATTGTATTATATATTATATTATTATTGTATTATACAGTGATAGAATAAGGAGCAAAGAGTACAGCACTTGTTGGATCCACACAGTTTTCAAAATGCACTAAATGAACTGAGTAAGAACAGAAGCATACTCTTTATGATCTTAATTTTCATTAAGACATTCACTGCCAAAGAAAATAGCTGAATGATTCCAGAAGACAGAAATATTTTCAAGGTCTATTAATAACTAGATGAATGCTATTCATCTAGCTAATGTCACTCAACTAATTTTCATTCAAGCTGTCACCAGACTAATTGTAAAAAGAAACAGTATAAGCCAAAACTCATGGAATAATTATTCAGCTGCATGACTCTGTGGCTAAGTAGCCTATCTTACACAATAGGGTGGGCCTTAAGTACTGAAAATGCATCTATTATCTATAAATTTTCTGAAAACAAAATTAATTATAGTGCATTTCAGGATGCTCCACAGAATAGCACAAAGGAATCTTATTTGCACGAGAAATCTGTGATGATTTTCTCTTAGTGTTGAATCATGCCATGGTAATATAAAACTACCAGACCACATGTCCAGTGACATGTCTTGGGCATTGAGGATCACTGTGGTTAGACACAGCGTTAGAAAGATGGGGTATTTTATCTCTTTAGATGTACAATATTTGCCTTTACATGTCATATACAGTGCAATTCATTTCTTTTGTAAGGGCTATTCACTGAAGAGTTGGACTTGGCACTCCTTGTGGGTCCCTTCTAACTCAGAATGCTCTGTGAAATCTTGGGAATCTGCAGATTTAACTCCTGTGACATCCCCACAGACTACGTCTCAGTTTTAGGTCAGAGTGCAGGTAGGCATTGTCAGCTTGTCAGATTCAAACTTGTGAAAAAGGCAAAGCTATTTTCAGGACTTTAAAGATCACTTAGTTTGCCCTTGTGCACTATGGGGTGAGCAGACCTGGGTGTTTATCACAGCACCTTATGTCCTCAGTAACACAGACCTACCCGGGGGCAGCCGTTCATTTTTGTTCCAGTTACAGTACTAACCTATGGCAATCCAGACTGGCACTATTCTCCTCCCCCACTAGTCTTCTGTCCAAACTGAATATGCAACAAAACAAAGCACCTTTTACAGGAGAATTTCACTTTTGAAGAAGTCAGATTTAAAAAGATCCATGGAAAAGGACCAGAACACAGAAGACGATTGCTTACTATTCCATATTACTATTACCATGAGAAAACAGATATGAAAAATAGTGCCTTTTGAGGATCATTTCCTATGACTAAAAAGTTATTACCCACACTTACACTAAGAAAACTTAATGAAGCCCATGGAAGAAGAAAGAAAAAAAAAAAGGCATTAAATATTAACCAGGTCAGTGCTGACTGCCTTTGAAACTCGTACTTTAATTAAATCTTTAGAAGGCAAATCTCAGCTCCAATCAGAAAAAGACTATACTGATTTTAGGACTGACCAACATGCAACAATTAAGGTCTAATGCTTACTTCACCATTTGGCTAAGTAACAGTTGCTTGAACTGCCTCTGTAGACAAAGTGGACTGAATTGACTGCAGGCCATGTGGGCAGCTATGTGATAAGAAGTCAACAGGAAAAAAGGAAAGATTGTCTGCACAATCCAGACTTGTTGAAAAAGTGAATAAAAAGAGGAGTGAGAAACATCTCAAAATAAGTCAAATCTCCTCCATAACAGCTTCAAGTAATCCTGTCTGTAAAAGAAGGGCTCAAAAAAGAGGGTGAAAAGAATAATGGATCAGAGAAGCAAGTGAGATGAGAAATAGCAGAACAGACTTGAAATGAAATATAGGAAAGACAGCTCCTATAAACTAAAATTCCCACTCATATCACCATTCCAATACCAGGGGGAAATATCACTGGTCTGATGCTTTTATTTCATAACCAGATGTAGCTAGAGTACCCATTCAGATTATTTTAGTTTGAGATCATCTTACTTCATAAAAGTTTAAACAATTTCTTGAGTTTCATTATAGCTAAAAGGTTTTTCATGTTACTTGTTTTATTATGCTACAGTAAAGTCCCTAAGGAACTGAAGCAAAAGGTTGTAATTCTGTTTACTGATATGATTGATATAATGGTCTTTAAAAATACTGAAATTAAAATAATATGCATAGGTAGCAGATAGTGTTCTATTGGTTAATTCTTCATTTATGCTATATGACTTTGGTAGATTATCTAAGGTAAGACCTCTTTGGAAAAACTTTAAAAAAAAAAATAATGGATGGCAAGGTTGCTCTTTTCCCAAGGAGAAACTGAGCATTTTTATGGTGGAGATACTTTGAAGTAGGCAGCACACAAAGGAGGCAGTAAGAGTGGCACCAAAGAGCTTCAAGCTGTATTTCAAGCAAAGAGAATAAGATTAGTGCTGAGCAGCATGAGAAGCAGGCAACCAAGTCTCAGAGAACAAACACCCCCCACATACCAGGAAGGAGTCCACAGGCTTTCCTGTAGAGCAGAAAGTCAGTGAACTAACTGAGGAAGACCCCACATGCTAGAGCACTGTGGGCTGAATTTTACAACTGTCCTCTTCTATTTCTGCTCTCCCTGACATAATAATTTTGAGTTTCTATATTTAAGAAGGTAGTAATTCCATTTTTTTTCTTGTAAATCCTGGATTTTGTGAATCATTCAAAAAAATCACAAATAAACAAACAAGCAAACAAAAAATCCCACCAAACACCTACAACTTTACTTTTCTGGGACCCACTACAAAATAATATTTTCTAATAAATTATTATATTCAATGCAAGTTATCATAGCACCACATCAATATAACATTAAGCAGGTATTATAGATAAGATCTGAAATAAATTCTTAAACAAGAAAGTAATTGACTTTTTGAAAATTTATGAGTGCTCCATCAGTAGCAGATCTTCAATCATACCTGAAGAGACATTGTCACACAGAAATAAATTTGACTGCTAATAATTCATATTGAAAATAAGTCAGGTAATAAAATTCTTAGTTCTTATACATACACTTTTATGCAAGTTTTCTTCCCACAAAAGAAAAAATAAAGCTATTCAAAGAACTGTAATCAGAACTGCATAAAAGAAGTTGCATTCTTTCTGTTTATAATAGTGTTCAAAAATATTTTCAAATCATGAATAAAATTATGGATTTTTGTTATAATGTGGGTGTATAATATGTGATTAAATACTATTCTATTAATAAATATAATATTTATTTGTAGTTTCTCTGTTATTATTAGAAATTTAATGTGATGATGTGTACTTTTTTGGGAAGAAGATATTCCTCACAACAAAAAACATTCTTACATTAACCTGAACTACACTGTGCAGAACAGATATTTCAATAGGATGTGAAAATATGTATATATATATATATATATATATATAGTTCTTAGTAAGAAATTTATCCTATATTTTGGAATCATGCATCTTTCCGCCTAATTTCACCTAATTACATACTGAGAATATTCATATAATATAAAAATACAATTTCAAGTCAAACACATTTTATAATGGAAACAATGTTTTAAATAATCATATTAAATGATAAATTTTCAGAGTACAAGAACTTATATAAATATGAACAAAAAGTTATTAAGCCATTCTGATGTAAACTAAGAATACAACTGAGGTAAAAAGACATATGACTTTGAACAAACTTGACTCTTTAATGTAGATACTTTTGGAGTTCTATAATTTGTAAAATATTCTGCATATTGGTTTTGCCTCCTGAGACTTAATATCTTATCCCATTGTGGGGGAGGGAGGTGTGGATTTGGAGAAAATTTTATTACAATCATTATTCTAATAAACTATTGTCGATTTTTCCATTATTCTCCATTTCCGCTCTTATGAGAGAGCAGGAGGAATCTTTCTATCCAACCCTTTTATTATTACTTTTGCCTTCCTTTTGTACCTTGACATTTTGTATAAATCACTCCTTTGCAGTAATGGCCAAAACTTGACAGATGCCCTCTAGTACAATATTGGAATATTAAAGAGAAACAAGTACATTCAGGATCCTCATGCAAGGATTTCATCAGCATCTCCCAGCATTAGATTTATATTTTCTGTGATAGCTCCATCTATTCTGCTATTTTCATTTGCTTTTGACTTAAGTGCAATGCCTCGTGTGTGTGTATTTCATTGAATCTTAGAATGGTCTGAGTTGGAAGGAATGTTCGAACTCCTGTTCAACTTTGCCAGGTTATTCAGAGCCCATCCAACCTGGCCTTGAACACTTCCAGGGATGGGGCATCCACAACTTCTCTGAGAAACGTCTTCCCGTGCCTCATGACCCCCACAGAAAAGAATTTATTCCTAACATCTAATCTACACATGTCCTCTTGTCAGTTAAAAGCCATTACCCCTTGTACTATGGGGTATTTTATCTTCCCTGATAAAATGTTCCTCTCCAGCTCTCTTGCAGGCCCTGGAGGGCATCTCTGAGGTCATCCCAAAAGCTTTTCTTTCTAGGTTGAACATCCCAAACCACCTCAGGTTTGCTGAGTTTAACTTGTTGCTTTCAGGTATCTTCTTCAATTTATCAGATCACCTTTTATACAAATTCTACCTATTTTGAATATCTTTGCACTGATGTTATGGTTAGATGAAACTATTTTCTTTTTCCTCTCTACTTTGCTGATATGAGACAGTATCAAAGAGTTGATATTTTAGACACATTGTTTCCTTTATGTGCACTAGTCAAGTTACTCAGACAAACAGAATAAATTCTGTTCCGCATTGAAAAAATCACGCTGGCAGATCTGACATTTTAAAAATGCATATTTTGTCTTTCCTCTTCTGGGACTTTAACCACCAAATTGTCCATTTGTTCAGAAAGTGCATATGTTTGCACAGTAATTATTCTGTTGCTCTACAGACTTGAACATCTTTAATCTCCTGTTGGCACTCCAGAGTGCCTTCAGAGGAGCTATGTGGGCACACACTTTCAGAAAATCAAGCACGCAATATAATAAGGATCAACATCCTTCTTCAGTCTTCGACTTTCATAGATTTATGGAGAAAAACTTTTCCCAGCTGTCATGTCTGTAACACATACACCCTGATGTATACCAAAAATCCTTGGTCCTAGTTAATGAAAATTAATTCAGTTCAATTTCTTGGCTCCACTTCATCATGTCATTATTTACAATAAGAAGAGGATCTGAAGCCACAAAAGATATTTTAAAAACTATAGAAACAAAACAAAAAAAAAGTCATATGATACAAAAAAAATGCAAAATTATAGACAGTTTACACAGGCTTCCTTTAACTGAAAAGACCTCTCTCTATTACATTTCAAAATAGTGAGACTAAGGTTGGAAGTTTGAGTTGTATGGAAGAAAAGGAAAGATTGAGTCTCTGAAGATTTTATGCAGGAGGAATTTGCAATACATACACATAAAAATCAAAAGGCCTAAATATCAGCCAAAAATAAGACACAGATTACAGACTGTCTGATACATAACCTTGCTTGTCTATGATAAAAAAAGAAAGAAAAAAGGAAAAAGAAAATATAAAAATAAAAAGAGAGACTGCAATGAGGCAATGGGGATCCAGCAGAGAGCATGGAACCTTCCTTGAAGTTACTGAGCTTCAGGTCACAGTTGGACATCCATAAGACTGAGATAAAGGAAAATGGTGTTTAGAAGAATATAAAGCTTTTGTAGCAGTCTGTATTACCCAAAGAATGTTTCTTTGTAACAAAAGAAATATTTTGGTGCATTTCAATTCTCAGTTTTCACTGGGCTTTTCTAAAGCCTGTCAAATTCTCAGTTCATTAAATATATCATTATCCACACCAAACAGCTTTTAATGATGCAGAGTTCTATTCTGGCTGTTTTTTCCTATATTTTAAACATGTAAATATGTCATCTGAAATCTTCTTCTTCATGATTAGTCCTGCATTTCTCAGTATCGCCCCTTCATATTAGGACACAAAGAACTAGAGTCATTGATGCCATTTATTACTCAGTCAAAATAACCAAAGGATAGGTTCATTAACTTTGAAAACAGACAGTGATCAGGAATCAACTTCCACCAGAAGACTAAATAGAATTTATTATGGTTATTTCCAGAATTGCTATTTAAATTCTTATGCAAGTTTCATGTATGCATGAAAGGGGTTTTACAGGCATATATGCAACATATGTAAAAGAAAATTGAGATCTGTTATTAAGCCTTCTACTTACAGTTGTGGATTACCCATCCCCTGCAGAGTAGCAGTTTCTTCACTCAAAGAGTTTATTGTACTCAGCATTTATTGCTGAAGCATGATCAAAAGTATATTTTAGAAGAAACTTAGATGACATAGCAAAATATTGAACTATAGTCCAGATGGCATCAAGATGTGAGGTTTAAAGGACATCTCTTTCATCAGGAAGAGCTGTACATTAAGTTCTCAGTTTATTCTCTACTTAACTCTATCTAAAGTCTTGTTCCTATAGCAACTGAATATACAGCTATACCTGAAAAATTATATACCAGCAAGCACTCCCATCTCCAAAGTATATATTGCAATTTAACACATCTTTGGGCAGGAGCTTCCATTTAGCAACTGCAATAAAATCCTCTCGGCCTTCCATTCAGAGGGATTACAGTCCCTGTCTTCTAACATACCAGGAGTTTTATTGATATTCACAAGCATCTCTAGCTCTGCCTCACCAGAGGCTACTTCATTATTTAAAAAACAGTCATCAAAGTAATTTGGAAATAAAAACAGCAACTTGATCACAATATTACAAATGATAGACTGGATTACATTTCACAAGCTCCTTAGAACCATTACTTTTTCATGGAACATCTAAAATATATTTACATCATGAAAATATTGTGACAGAAAAAGTGGTATTTGACAATTCAGAAATTCAAATATTTTTTTGTTTTTAAGAATAATCTTCTCATCTAACTGAAGTAATTATACTCACTTCCTTTTTTCCTTTATTATACTTCCTCAATGCCTTAAGATATTCATATTAAGAAGCATTTAGATACAATACATGGAGAAATGAAGGATTTATGGAAGTGAAAAGCAAGGGCACACACACTAAGCCTAGAGGTTAGAAGATAGGCTGGCACAATCACATATTTGTTAATTTCAAATTCTTTCTGAATAGTACACATGTACCACAATATCAGCTATTATACACAAATTGAGTCAGGATGAGTTGACCTTTATTGTTCTCTCTGAAAGCCATATAACTCTTGACAGATTTCCAAAAATAAAATCATAAGTAATAATTAGCTATTTTAATATTTAAAATGTTCAAACTACCTTCTCCAGAACATCTAGCAGATCTTCAAGTCGAATAAATATTTTGCAACTAGGAAATTTGCCATAGGCTCTGAAAAAATTACTTCTTTTTCTCTGCTGAACAGGAGAGTTATATTCTAGAGAAGTGTTAGATCAATGAAGCTATAAACTCAGTCTCACAAGTACAAGACATTCTTTCATCTGTTCTTTGAGACTTCTTGGAAAGCTGACATTTAATCTACCAATCCAGGCCCTCAATGAGCTTTCTGCAAACTTTGCCTTGTAATTTCTAGGATCACAAGAAAATAAATAAATAAATAAATTATTAAAGCTTGAGTTTGAACTTGTCTCAAGAGAGCTTCATTCCACTTTGGGATGGTCTTTCTGGAAACATAGCAGTTAGATGACAGTCCTTGTCTTATTTCTAAGCAAAACTATTTATTTTGAAGCAGTGCCACCACTTACCTGCAGTTTGAGAGAAATTTTACCAAATTTGCACCGTCATGGAAGCCTGAAACAGTTAAAATGTTAGCTATCAAAAATAGTTTTAAAAAAATCCTTGTCTTCATTGTTCACATATCATACAAGAAATTATGCCAGTTAAGAAAAAGAAATGGAGAGTCAGCAAATATGCCAGCAAGCAGACAGAGATCAGGTGGGTTATTTATAGCTTTGGTTTTAGTAGGTGGAATAAGGCTTATGAACAAGATCTGTCAACTCCTTCTCAAATGATTTAGTTAGAATTTAGCCAGGCATAGAGGTCCTGTGGAAGTCTTTGTGGAGACTGCAGTGATGCTCCATGTGATAGTAAAAGATAAAATAATAGGCTATTGAAATTTCATGAACTGTGCTCAGTTCTAAATACTGTTAACTTTAATTTGACATACACTCAACATTGTTTTTATACCATTCTAACCACATTGATTTCAGTAGGGCTAGTCATGATTGATTTAGAGCAAGTCAGATAAGCCCCAATCATTTTACTTTAGTTTCTGAACTACAGAGCAAAATATCAGTATTTACTGTCTTCAATTTCAAATGTAGAATTCAAATTTGAGACCCAAAAACCAAAGTGAAATCAGCAACAATGAAAGTTCCTTATTTTGCCACATTTTCCATTTCCTATGGAAGAGTAGGAGCCCATCTAACAAAAACTGCTGATCAAAGTACTACAATCTTCAAAACAAAATCCCAAGAATGTGGAACACCACAGACTGCAAATTATTCTCAAGTGAATATATCAGGAGATGCACAGGTCTTAGAAGATGAGATGCTAAGCACACTGCCTGATAAACAGGAATAAGTATTATTATGCAGCAAACATCTTTTACTCTAATCAGTGTTGCAGTGGGCTCATCATTTTCAATTGATAATCTAGTATGAAAATAAGCCATCTAAATAATATTTTAAACCAAAACCACACCAGGATACCCAGGGTTACAACAGAGGACGATAATCAGAGGAGAGTGAAAAAAAGAAAACACTACCAGACTACAAAGTTCTGCATCCTCCATGGTTAAAATGGAAAACACAGTTGACCATAGGCAGAAACAATTTTTCAAACTAAGAAATTCATGCTCTACTGCTTTAAAAATCTAATCAATTAAGCATAAATATCTTCAAGCTCATTAAAAGTAAGAACTTTGTCCCTTAAGGATCAAAAAAGCTGGGTCACCCCAAACTAGTAAACAGCTTCCCAGGATGATAAACCTCTATTCTGAATATCAACTTGCATCAGACACACACTACATCTACTGCATTGAAGAGATTTCATTCAAAATCCACCGATTTTAACTCATCCGCTAAATCAAGACAGAATTAAAATAACATGTTGTTTAATCAGAAGCTGTTGATCTTTCTTTTTAAGGCTTTCCTTGTTTCCTTCCGCCTCTGTGGACTTCATGTTAATGTTCTAACTTGCACGAGGATTATTCAATCTTTCATCAGGCCATTAAGGGCGGGGAATTAAGAGTTTTACAACCCCTAGCACATTTTCTTCTTCAGGAAGGATTTGGACAGGAAAAAAAAAATCACAAAATGACCTTGTGTTAAACAAGACAAGAAGCAGTAGAGCATTTAGAATATTTCTATTTTATATGCTTTATATTCTCTTTTGCAGCCAGCCATCTGTTTCATCTAAATCCAGCTACATAAAAGCAGGTATAGGCCAAAGACCATTCCTGGAAAGGATAAGGCCTTCAGGCCAGAGATACAGATGCTAGAACTCTAGTAAAGCAGTGAAGACAAAACATTAGCCTGCCATATGTTCAAAAGGAGCTTCTCTTATGAGATGGATCTCAGTTTTGCTTATGATTTTAATAAATGTATATAGAGTAGAATACAATTTCAGTCTTTTGCTCTGGTAGCACTTTGTACTTGTAATTATGAAAAAAATAATGAGATTGATGTGCATGTATTGTAAAAACTCATGAGAATGACTGTACTGAGAATTCCCAGCAAATTGTGGTACCTTGCCTGCTTCCCTTTATCTGCTCATCACTACTGACTCCCTGACAGAAGGCAGTACCTTCTCCATAAGACTCTTGCATCAAGGTATCCTATCACAGGATTAAATTAAAATAGTACCTATTTTAAGCTGTCTTTATTATGTAGAGCCACTAATGCCAAGTGAATGGGGCATAGCCTGCAAGTTGCATCTTCTGACAGCAGACTCTCAAGCCAGTATATGCCACCAAATTTTGAAATGTGGGCATTTGACACTCATGTTGAAGTTGGACTCCAAAATCTTCCAATTCTCAGACAATCCATGAGAAAATGCATAGTAAAAATACAGTACTAAGATTAGTAAGTAAGAATTGAATTTATAGTTCTAAGTAGGTGCTATACCTAAAAAAATCACCGTGGGCACAAACAATTTACCAGACCATACAAATAACTGAAACTTAGACAACCTTATAAAAAAACAAGAAAGACCCTCATGTGTTATTACTCTATGGGAGGCCAAAGGAAATTTTAGATGTTCACATACCTGACAAATTTTCTGATCTCATTGACCAACACTTCCAGGTCCTTTTCTGCCAGACAACTCTAGCCACTCATTCCCAAGCCTGTAGTGCTGCAGGGGATTGTTGTAACCCAAGTGCAGGACCCAGTACCTGGCCTTGTTGAACCGTGTGCAACTGGCCTCAGCCCATTGATCCAACCTACAAACTTACTGAGGGTGCATTTAAACCCCTTGCCCAGATCACTGATAGAAGTATTAAACAGGTCTGATATTGAATATATGACTGCTGTTGGAATACTTTTTAATTTCAGATATCCATTTAAGAGTGAAATAAAAATATCTGAACAAGCAACATTCTGCTGCTAACAGTTCTATAGGCAATGCAGAGATGGAAAGAAATACTGTTACAAATTTAACATTTAAATAAAATATTTTGCCAGTGTGGAACAGATATAAATACCAACCATAACAATCTTGCAATTCATAAATACAGAAAAAAAAAAAAAAAAATTCTTAGTATCTGTGTCAACCTCCCTGCTCCAAAGAAGTTTTCCAGCTATATATTTAAAACGAAAATAAGATGTTGCATATTTTCAATCAAATACAATTCAATACAGACAAAGCCATAGCTACATACATACAGATACCATAGCATGAATCACCACATGCTGAAGCCATTTCATTATCCTTCCTTAAAATAGCAAAAATATATATCAGTATTTTCAAACAGTGGATGAATGAATCTTAGAGTAAATCTTTGTAGATTTTCCTAGGATTCAGAATGCAATGGTAGTGGTAATTTCAAAATAGGAAGGAACAAAATTATTTTAGTTTTCCTGGAAGGCAGCAAACGGTACAGTAATAAAAATTTCTATTTTACTTTTAGAATAAACTTATCTGACTGTGACTAGTTAAAATTAACATGCTTATTCTTTTGAGCCAAGTAGTTTCTGAAATAAATTTTCTACTATAAATACAATTCCAACTCAACACTTACTGAATTTCACTAGGGAAAAAAAGTAATCTTTACACTCTGGGGCATAAAAAGTAAAATCTGCAAGTAAACATACTGCTTATGTTAAAGCTGTATATTTTTACATACCCTTACTTCTACTTATCTTGTGTGGAAAAGGACATAACATTTTTAGATGTTTCACAGTATAAACCACATCAAAAGAACTCTCTTCAGTTCCAAAAGCAACTGTTGCATTCACTGTCACTTGGCAGAGGGACTGCTTTCTGTTTGCAGTACTGTTTTAGTGACAGGAATATTAATTTTCAAAAACCTCTATTTAAGGAATAAACATTTAATATCCTAAAAATTTTGTAAGCCTTTAAATAAAATTGAAAAAACCCAGAAAGCATCTATACAAAAAGATTTCTAAAGGCACCTGAGAGCTGTTGCTACAGATTTTGTTTTAATGTTGCATATTTATAGTAATAGCTACAGAATATGCTCCCATTTAAATACCTAAACTCCCTTCCTATGGCACGTCAGAATTAGATGCTCTGGACAGCGTCCCAGGTTAAGCCAGGGAACAATCCAGAACTTGCCTACAGAAACAGTGAATATGAGGACCTGCTTTTCTCCAGAGGTCTGGGGAACAAAAAAATGCCTCAGTAACTCAAGGCAGGCTTTGTACCATAAGACTATAATGATTTTGCATTTTTATGGTTCAAACCCACAGATTACTTTATACATAAGCAATATCCAGACAAAAGCACCGACATATCCAGCAAAGAAAATGTGTGTGAAACAAGCAAGGAGGCTAAGTTATCCCTGCATATAAAGTAAAAAGACAGAAAAAAGGACTGGGAATGCAGTCTAAATCTCTTGGCACAAGCTAAGCTAAGCTTTAACTTTTCTACTCTTTTAAAGAGCTTACTGCAATGTGTTTAGAAAACCAGTGAGGTTTGCTATGCTCCTGGCTGTTGCAAATATATCTTGTTTGTTCCAGAAAAATACAGGGTATGATTCAAGATAAATCATGCCTCAGACTTTTCAGTCACATGACTGGAAATGTGTTCAGCATGATGGTCCCTGTATGCTCTGTGCAGAAATGACTCAGAAGCAAGTTACACATTTGTAAACCCAAGCAAGGGACACAACAGTAATTAAAATCTCTAACAGCTAGGTGAGGCTCAAGACATCCATCTAGATCTGATGCATGTAATAGACTAATATGTGATGATTGATCAATATCCTGTTAAAATATATCATAATATCTAAAAAGATCTGATTAAAACAATGTATTAAAAAAATAACAAGAAAAGGAAAAATTGGCCTAGTTAGTCAGTTAATTCATGGAAGTGTGTGTGTTCACTGGCAATAACAAGGATTCTTATTAAGTAGGTCTTTCTTTGAGGCTTGAATACTTTCCCAGAGAACAGCACTAGAATAAGAAAAACTACACAAGTAACTCCCATGTCTGCTGCTTCTTGCTGACTTGAGATCCATGTGCAGTTAAATTTTCATATATGCTTTCAGATCTTTTCAATACTTTGAAAAGAACTACATATAAGAAAATTGAGGCATCTACAAGTTACCCTACTTTTATCTGCTTGGTCACAAATCTGAAAGTTAGGATCTTATGAGAGGACTTCAGGAACAAAGCTTGATATTTTATAGTATATAAATAATATCATGTTCATCAATCAGAAGGATTGATTAACCTTGGATTAACCAAGGGGAAGATTAAGAAACACAGAATATATAAAAATCTATCCCTTCTCTGGCATACCTTCAGTAAAGTAGGTATCAGAAGGAGGGTAAATGCCAACTGCTTCTCTTTCAATAATTAGGAGATAAATATTCTATTGTAAAATACAGATGGACAAAAAAAGAAAACATTTTACACCACAGTACAATCCAAGAACTTGCACCTGTGAAATGGAAGATGCAAATTAATTTTCCTTTTTTGCCTGAGGCAATTCAAATACCGTTTTAATGATGCATCCTCATCACCAAATTGCAGCATTCTCTGGGAGGGACATTCCTTATTCCTCCCAGCTGATGTTCAGAAAAAAACCCAGACACCCCACCCATGTCCCAAACCCTATCAACTACTCAGAGTGTATTTTGATCTCTGTCTTCTGACTTTTCCCCAAGAAAATCAGTGTCTCAGCTGCAATGCTTTTAGATGCCATGTACTCAATGATTCTCTCTTAAATTTCCCCATGCCAAGTTAATCCAAAGGGGTTTTTTACCTTTCTCTTACAATGCAGTGGATAGTAAAATGACATTTTGGAACCTCAATCTCCTTTTGCTACTTCAAGTATTTAAGAACGAAAACAAGCAATTAATGTTCTTCTTTACAGGTTATAAAATTCTTTCACAACTGCTACTAAGCTCACTATACAGGCTATAAGGAACCTCCTGAAGGACTATAAATATTCATAAGCTGGGAACTATGCAAAATATGAATTCACTAGAAGTCAGTGGACACATTTTATGGAAAATTAGACATATCCTTTGCTAGCCTAAATTATAGGTTTTTTCAATTTTTAAAATACCTTTCCACCCTTGAACAGAAAAGTTTAGTCAAAATTCAATCAACATAATGAAACATAAACCCTCTTGAATTAGTCCTAGTGGATCAAACCAAAACATCTTAGTACTCAGCAATACTCACCTTCCATGAAAGTGTTCATTACTAGATAACTCTAGAAGTAAAATGATGACTATACCTCACTATAGCCTGAATTTTCAAACAAATTTAACCTGTAGTACTCTAAAAAATTTCTGGGAGCCCTCTTACCTCCTTTTAAAGAAAAAAAAAAACCCAAACAACAAAGCACTCCTTTGCTATCTGCCACTTACCTAGTACCACCAAGGTCAGTTTCAATTGTACATTAAACACCACAGTTACCAGTTAAACAGTTTCAGGTTTCAGCAGTCTCAGACTAATTCTGTGATTGTCACAGTCATTTACTATTTTCATTATTAAAGACCTATTATTTGAGGCAATGTTTTAGGTTTGTTCCTCACTGAGTGGAATCTTTCTTCTGTAGATTATGTGAAAATGGTGTTAGAAATTACCACAACGATTTAGCTTTGCGTGTTACGGCTGTGTCTTATTATACCATAAAATATCCTGAGCTAGAAGGGACCCACAAGGATTATCAAAGTCCAGGTCCTGACCTGCAGAGTACAGCCCTAAAAACACCACTATGTGCCTGATAATATCTAAACACTTCTCAAACTCTGTCAATTTTGGCACTGTGACCACTTCCCTGGGGAGCCTGTTCCAGTGCCTGACCATCCTCTGAGTGAAAAAACTTTTCCTAATATCTAATCTAAACCTTGCTTGACACATCTTCATACCAATCCTTAGGATGCTGTCACTTATCCCCAGGAAGAAGAGATGAGAACCTGCCTTGCCAGCTTCCTATTTTGAGTAAGCTATAAATGACAATGAGGTCTCCCCTCAGTCTCCTGCCCAGGCTGAACAGACCAAGTGATCTCAGCTACTCCTCTTTCTGTTTCCCCTCAAGATCTTTCACCATTTTTGTTGCCCTCCTTTGGATACTCTCTAATAGCATGTCTTTCTCATGTTGTGGGGCCCAAAACCACACACAGGATTCAAGACAAGGCCACCTTAGTGCAGAGCAGAGGGGAACAATCCCCTCCCTTGCCTGACTGGAAATGCTGTGCCTGATGTCCCCCAGGACACGGGTGGCCCACCTGGCTGCCAGGGCAGAGACTCAACTTGCTGTGGATCATGACCCCCAGATCAGTTTCTACAGTGCTACTCTCCATCCTCTTGTTCTCTAGTCTGTCTGTATATCCACCCTTCCTAGGTGCAGAATCCAGCACTTGCCCTTGTTAAACTTCATAGAATTAGTGATTTTTCAGCCCTCTATTTTATCCATGTCCCTCTTCAGGGCCTCCCTGCCTTCAAGGGAGTCAACAACTCACACAGATTTATTATCATCTGTGAACTTACTTAGTATTCCTTCAAGTCCCGCATCCAAATTGTTTGTGAAGATGTTGAAGAATTGGTCCTACAGTGGAGCTCTGCAGCAACTGGCCCCTGACCTGATGTTATCACATCACAGTAACCCCTCTGTGCCCAACCCATGAGACTGTTGCTCACCCATCACATCACGTGTTTACCCAGCTGAATAATTTTGTTCAGAGGGGTACTATGAGAGACAGTACAGAAAGCTTTAGTGAAATACCAAAAGATCACATCAGCTGGCTTCCTTTGGTTAGCTGCTGACGCACTGTGTCAGTTTTTATTCTCAGCCCTGGCCAGCTCCCTACACAGCAGTGAAGGAGGGCTGCCCCAGAAAGCCACACAATCTGGGGTGCAGCTGTAGAGCACACGGGCTCTACTGTAGGGCTGGTGCGGCACCTAGGAACGGGGCAAGAATGAGAGAGGAACCTCCTGTGTGAATTCCCGGAACACTTATTCTGGAAGGGGACAGAGACAGAAGGACCCCTGACAGGGTGCAAGGGATTTTAAATGGGAGAGGTCTTAGGGGTGGGTACAAATGGACAACCAATAGAGTAGGGAGAGGGGAGGTGTAACAGGCGGGATTGACAATATTGTAACCAATGGGGGAACACATGGGAGAGGAACAATTCAAATGAATTAATGGGGTATCAAGGTTTAGGGAACTGACTGGGAAGGCAGTGGAAGAAAGGATAGAGAATACAATGAAGGGCAGTTCAGGGGAGGATACCAAATTAGGGATACACCAATTTGGGGAAAACAAGGAGGAATATGGGGATGAACCATTGACAATTAAATTATTAAATATTAAAATAAAAACACACTGCAACAAGCTGCATGGGTTACACTGTCATAAAAGGAAAGCAGGTATGACAAACAGGACTTTAATGAAGCCATGTTGGCTGTGACCAATGCCTGTGTTGTCTTTTAAGTGATTTCCAATACCTCCCAGAATAATCTTCTCTGTAATTTTACCAGTCACTGAAATGAGACCGACAGGCCTGGAATTTCCAGGGTCATTTTTCTTGCCCTTCTTGAAAACTGGGACAACTGTCTCTGGTTTCCAGTGAACTGGGATCTCTCCAGATTCCCATGACCATTTCAAAATCTTCCAGAGGCCTTGTAATGACATCAGCCAGCTCTTTGAGTATTCTCAGATTAATTACATCAGGCTCCATAGATTTACAGGGATCCATCTGGAGCAGCAAATCCCACAGAAGTTCAGGATCAGCTGGGAGTTTATCACTCTCACAGGCATGATCCTCCTCAGGATGTTGGGACCCCCATAGCCCAGGAATGATGTCAAAGACAGAGGCAAAAAATTCATTAAACACCTCTGCCTTGTCAACATCCCTGACTGTAAGGTGACCATAATCACCCAGGTGACCATATTGTCCCCCATAGGTCTCACCAGCTTCAACTCCAGTTGAGATGTGGTCATGCAAATTTTCTTCCTAGCTTGTAAAGCAGCATCTTTGTGTGCCTTACATGTCATCTGTATTTGCTTCCACTGGCCATATTGTTTCCCTTTTTGCCTTATCTTGCCTTATCTCCAGAAGAAGATTCCTGGTCAGCCAAGCTGGTCTTCTCTTCCTCACCTGCTTGACTCCTGACTGTTAGAATTGCCAGGTCCTGTGCCTTTAGAAGGTGGTGCTTAAAAACTGACCAGCACTGATGAATCCCAAGATCTTCAGAAGCACTTTCCTAGGGAACCTCACTTCCTAGTTCCCTGAGAAGCCTCAAGCCTATTCTCTCATATCCAGGCTTGAAATTTTGTTGGCACTGGAACTTTTCCTTCTGTAAACAGAGCTTTTAAACTCAACTGCTTTGTGGTCACTGTGGACAGGACAGCCACCAATCTCCATTTCACTCATCGGACCCACTCAGTTAACATCAACAAATCAATGAGGGCATTTTTCCTACATTGCTCCCTTGGTACCTGAACCATGATGTTATCATCCAAATGCCTTGTAATCTTCCAAACTGTTTGTGCCAGCTGTGTGATGCTCACAGTTAATTTCTGGCAAGTTGAAGTCTTCCATACAGAAAAGGGCACTTAATTTTGGGGTGTCTCTTAGTTCCTCAAAGAACAACTCCTCAGTTGTCATCATCCTGGCTAAGTAGTCTATAATCGACTCCCACAATGACATCCGCTTGTCATTACTTGTTTGTCCCTTAATCCTTCCTTACCTAGAGACTCTCAAGTGTGCCATTGCCAACAATAAGCTCAATTTTTGTTGAGTTCGAATTTTATACTCCAGTCGTCTATGAGTATGCTCCAGGCGTCATCCCTATGACTTAAATAACTTGGGAGAGAGGAAGGATATCATGCACATAGTAAACCTCGAACTCTTTTCATTTGAATTAAACGTAGTATTGCAATAGTCTGAGCTTTTCCTCTTTCATGTGTTTAGACTTTTCACTTTCAAAAATATTATTGTTTTACTTTCAACAGGAACCTACTTAGGAATGCTCAACTTATTTCTCCTCATGTTCTAAAAAGTTCCCTGCTATCTACAATCATACTAGCTATGTATTTGGCCTTCTAATTCCAACTTTAAAAATTTTATTCCCTACATAACCGCTACTAAATGGAATGGGTGGATTATTCCTACAAAGATTCTGAATTTAAATGCGTTACTATTAAGATATATATAAGTCCTCATAGAACTCTTTTCCTAACTGCATTCTAAACTAGACCTTGTGTACTGCTCAAGGCTAAAATAAAGAGATACTGATATTTTTTCAGTTCCATTAACAGTGATTCTGAAAAGCAACCATTTATGAAATTTAAATGTCTGTATCATCATCCATCAGTACACTCATAGAGTCAAAATAAGCACTTTGCATAATTTTAAACATCTGCATTTCATGCTTTTAAAACAGTAAATTTTTTTGCTTATAAAGAATACACTGTATTTCAAAGCCATTAGATATTAAAAAGAAAAATCACACTACTGCAGTTTACATTGAGAACAAAGCCCCAAACCCTAAATGAGTCACACAGAATAATTTTAAAGCCTTTTAGAATAAATTTTTTAACCAATGTTTCACTTAAAGGACTGATAAAACATGAACTATAACACAAACAATACTGTTGCTACCAAAAGTTTGTTTCCATTGTTAAGGGAACTGCCTATTTCCTCCAACTAGCAACAATAACAACCACACACACCATTTTAGACAAAACAATACAAATCGTTTGCCCACTTAGATGAACAAAATGGTCTTTTTTTACCAAATGGAGAGTGTAAAACTAGTGACACCTAGGTACAATGGCAATCCATTGGGTAGAAGTAATTACATAAAAATTGCTAATTTGGGGAAGATAAGGATGGAGGTGAGGGGGAGCAAGATGAATCAACAAGAAACAAAGACAAGCAAAATGGACAGAAGTCAGGGAATAAAAGAGACCTGACACATGTAGACAAGCTACTGGTCATTAGGTTTGTCTGGCTCATCTTGTTCATGTTTATGAATGCTCTGTGTGTTTTTGCAGGTGTCTGCAATGGCTGGCTGTCCCTGCAATATCTGTGGTTGTCTGTATATGCGTGCCCACTGGGAAGTGTCCTGGCTAGAGACTGCCCGCACAGAGAGAGAAGCTGCCATCTTGCACCTAGCAAGGATCATTGGATTCAGCTACCATCAAAAAAGTCATAATTTTTAACTCTGAACTGGCTACTGCTAACTTCTATAACTTTGTGGGATCAATTCACACTTCCTCTATCACTAAATATGAGGAAAAATTAAAACAGATGATCATATAATCCACTGGTTCTTGTGTATCTTCTATATTATTTTTCCCTCATCAGTTTACCAGAGAAATACTTAGCAATTATTTGGTTATTTAAACACACTAGGATAGCTATAAGATCATTCAAAAAGGGAAATAAAAAAGTAAATTTTCAAGACATTTCAAACAAATGAGTGTAAGCACTACTGTAGGCTGTATCTATTAGGCTTGAAGAATCAGGGCAGAACAAGATTTGAGTTGCTTATAATCTGTAATGCAGAGATATCAATTCCATCCACTGATAATTAATGACGGCCAACTATTCTGCTCAAGTAACACACCAATACACTCAAAGATGTCAATACATTTTGAAGCAAGGAACCACAATCCTTTTGGAAACTCTACAAGGAATTTCACAGTTAATTCCAATGAGAGAAACAAACTATTTCATATTATCAGTACAGCCCCATAGTTTCTGAAACAAATATATGCCTATCAACTTTAAAACAATGTTCATGGGAATATATAGGAATATAATGAATTGTGAGAGTTCTAGATTGGATTTTGTTTGAGTGTGCTGTGCTACAGGCCAACTTCTATTGATGACTCTTTTTAATTTACTACAACATCACTTTTTAATCACAACAGGATGAAAATGCCCAACAGCTAAGAAAGCATAAACAGAAACATTCCAAGCATTCTGCATCAAACTTAGCAAGCCTTCTTTTATTATTTATTGGGTTTGGTTGATTGGTTGGTTGGTTTGGTTTCTTTTAACTTTGTTTCTTTTTTTTTGCCAGATCAGTTTAAGTTGGTAGCTCCAACCTTTTCCACCAGTTAAGTACTGGTGGAAAAGACAATTTTGACACAGTACTCACAGAGCAGTATTTTAACTACACTAATATTTACCCTAAAAAAATATATTTTACAGATGAGAAAGTGAAACAGTACATTTTTCAGTAAAATTGTATTCTAATTTGGTGCAATGCACATCCAGAACTAAGGTACCTGAGAAAAGCATATATATATGAAATGTTAAAAGATACCTTCAAAGTCTAGTAGACCAGCCATTTCGTGCAGGTAAAATTCTACATAAGAAAGCTTAGAAAGTTTGGATATGAAGGCTAAAGATGAAGCAAGATGGATTTAACATCAAAAAACCTAATTAAAACCCTCAGTCTATAGATATTTTTTCCAGTGATGAGAGACTACTGATTATCTTACAATCAGTGAGCATCTTTTGATGTACATGTGAAAACTCGTCTAGAAGTGACTGAATCAATAAAGGTTGGCAAAGTTTTTTAAGAAATACAAATATATAATGCACATTATATAAAAAGACTGAGTTCACTATACAATATAGCAAGGATGTTCAAGGAAGAAGCAAATGGGAGAGACACTGGTTATTGTATTCCACGATCTAAATTCTGTTGAAAGGAAATATGCACATAAGCTTTGCCAACTAATTAAACATTGTTAAAACTCATAAATCAAGCAAAGTCAGTGTATCATTTTAGAAGTTTAAAATTCTAGACTTTATTTAGAAATTTATTCAGATCTCAATTCACATTCTTTTATTCACAGAAAGATCTTTACTGAATTTAAAGGAAGATTAATTTGTGACCTAACCCACAATCACTGCACTTAAATAACTTCTCACTGAACTGTACATCTGGTTCACCTGTACTCAGCTGTAGAACCTGAGTCCTTGCAAGTTCTTCAAGACAGAAGATACACCTAATTTATTCTCTTCATTTTGGAAGGAAAAAACGAAGAATTCTTCTTGCCTGCGAAGAATTTAAAGATGTCGCAGAAACTTCACATTGATAAAAGACAGAGAACAGAACTAGATGACATTGGATGTTCAGTATGACAAGTTTTTCTATAATAGCCACTGATCATTTACAAGTGCTATATAATTTGAAATTAATGCATCAGACTTGGATACAATACAGTCCTTCTGCAACCTGTCTCCCTTGACACAGATCTAAGCAGGTATATATTTAAAGTATATATACTTATATGTAATAAAATTGAATAGACTAAATATGATGTGCTAGTTTGCTGCTTCAGGATTTGTGATAATAAAATGTCAAAGAACAAGCTGCAAGCTGGTTTTTTTTTTTGCTTGAGATACTCAAAGAATTAATTTTATGCTGGCATATACTGTAATTAGAAATAGCTCTGTGCATCATGATTAAACTAGTAGCTATGGAAACCAAAGCAGACTAGAATAAGTGTAAAAGGAGAATAGTGAATAAGCCAATCATAAAATTCCTTTAATCTGTTTATTTTTAATTCTTCTCGTAATGCAAATTGGAATACTAAGGGTCAATACCTTTTTTTTTTTTTAACCTTTGTATGTTTGGAAAGAACAGTATTTTTTCCAAACTATTTCCTAGGTATTAGATTTTGTTTTCACTCGAGAACTTCTCTACCCACACAATCTTAGGTGTTAAAAGCACACAATTTTTAATGAGCCATTCTGTATTAAATAATTGTATATATTTATCCCTTTATAAAATGAGAACTCTATGTTTTCAACAGCCGAAAATCTCCATGGTGCTCTATCCCCTTAGCTATTCTGATAGCCATCTGATGAACATGTTCCAGTTTAGCAATCTTCTGATGGGTATGGAGGACGGATGGATGTATCTCTGAACTGTTCTCACCTGATGCAATCTCATCAAAAAAGTACTCTCATCTCAAAAGTGTATGAAGAGGAAGAAGCAATTCCCTAGCTATGCAGGCTACAGGTCCTGTGACCACCAAGCAGGCAGACAGCCTTCATGACACAGTGCTGACTCATGTTTAAATTCTCACTCAACCTCAGGTCTTTTCTGAAAAAGCTGTTTCGTGGAAAGTCACTCACCAGCCTATGCTGGTGCATGGGCCTATGCCAGCCCAGCTGTCTGTTCTTACCAAATTTCACCAGGCACCCTACAGTAAGGGTAGCTGAGGTCCTTTTGAATGCTAGCCCTGTGTATAGCCCAGCATATAGGCAGACTCGTTTTGCCACCCATTTTGCTGTCATTCACAAACAAAAGAGCACTTTCTCTGCCATCATCCAGGTCAATGATGAAAATGTGAAGCAATATTTGCACCAGTAGCAGTCTCTAAAGTGCAGCCTTAGATATACTTAGATATCATGCTGTACACCTCTGTCCTTTGAGACATACAGTAGAGCTGCTTTTCCGCCTGTGTTGTGACCACTAGTCCCTAAATCTTTAAGAAACCATGCCAACATACTTCACTAAGTCAAGGTAAACAGAATTGTTTACCTGTTGTACTCTCATCTACAGAGACAGGCTCTCATTACACAATGTAACCAGGTTATCAGATATGGTTTGTCCTCAGTAAAGCCATAATGGCTGTTACAAATCGCATTATTTACCTTGCTGTGCTTAATAATGGCTTCCAGGCAGATTTATTTCCTATTCTTCCCAGGAACTGAGACTGTGCGATGTACCGTTCTCTGGATATCCTTCCTTTCCCTCTTGAAAATGGGCATATTAATTAGCTTTCTCCAGTTACTGGAGATCTCTCATAATCACCATAATCTTTAAAGAAAGATAAGAAATAGCAATATTGGATGCACAACCAGCAGTCTCAGTTTGCTTATATGAACCCTTAAGTCAGTCTTCCTCTCACATAGTTAGCATTCCTCTCTCCCAAACTTCCCCAGCAGGCACAGAGGTCTGAGAGGCTAATGATCAGAGTCCCAAAGAGACCACCTTAAGAGATCACTTTCAAATTTCAAAATGGAAAAAACAGTAGGTATATTAGCTATATTACATATAAGAAAACTGTACCTGTCTTCAGACAGGGACAATTTATGACACTCAGTGTCAATATTTGGTACATTATTGGGCCATTAATATAACAGAACTGTTCAGAAAGTACTTTTCTCAGCAGGTGACTGTGGAAGGGGATCTGGTCCAAGGATACACCATTCTCTGGGCTATGGCAAAGGATGAATCAACACTTCAGATACTTCAGACTGTCAGTCTGATATCAACATCAGTACTTTAGACAGACCTTAACAGTTTTCTGGCATCAAAGATCTGACATTGACCTGCTCAGAAACTATTTAATTGTTGACCAGTATCACACTTTGAAATTAAAAAATCCTATAGATCAAACTAAAACCTTTTCTCCTCATTGCCCAAATAATACAAAAGCAAATAAATCTTACACCTCAAATGTTCTTTTCAAGAAAACACTTGGTTCAATAAGTTCAATTTCATCATTCTCAGTTAAGTGTTTTCCTGGGCTATAACAAAAAAAAATGTTTTAAATACATTAAAACAAAATATGAAGAGCAACATTTTGAAAGACAGAGAGTTTTTTTTCCTCTGCTACTTCTGCCTGGAGTTTTTGCTTCAAAATGTGCTTCCTATTACTGTATCTCCTCTACTGCATAGGCTCTAACATCTTCTAAAGGAAGAAATTCTAGTAGAACCACCAAGAGGATCTCATCAACACTCATTATACTAGCATCACCTGGGTGAGCAAAACTGTCATTATAATCATATTTAAATTCAACATCTGATGTGTCCTGCATGCTGACTATATTCACCAATTTTTGCTGCATTTGAAGTCACACCTTCATCAGCAGAGTTTATAATTTCTTTGGAACTTTGGGAAAAAGAGGTTACCAACATAAACTAAATTTAGTTTTGCAACTATTTTCACAACTGGAAGAGAAGAGAATGCAAAAGTCCATACCTAGAAAAATCCTCTGACTAGACATGTCCCATGTCCTATAGAACTTTTACACTGAAAGACGAGGAAAAATCTCAAATTATTATCTTTACTATGCTTTTGAAATAATTATAGCTTAAAAAGTCAGCTGAAAAATTTTTCCTCTCAGAATACAGGAATTCTGCCAATTAATCGAAGTAATCTGGGGGAGAAAAGCAAAAATGCTTCAATAAAATGAAACAATATCCAGGTAAAGAAACCATGTCGGCCTAGGATACCTGTGAAATTTTATCTGCTTTGTTAATAAAAGCCAGGAGGTTTTGACACAAGTCATTAGCAAAGTATTTTCAGTATTATCAGTATTTTTTCCTATTCCCAGTCCCTTCATTCATTTATGCTATTATCATGCTCTCTTTCCTTATGCTAACCATTTCAATGATTGCACCAGCTTTCTCACACAGTATCAAAGCATATCTCACAATATCCTAATCGGTTTCACTATTAGCAACAGGATTTTCATATAACACAAAATTACTCAGGATGATATTGCAAAAAGGGTTGGGGTGAGGGGCAGTTTCACACTTGAGAGTATTTTTCTTTTCAAAGATCATCAAAATTTTGCATATTTCATAAGGAACATTTTGGAACAAGCCTTCTTCAACATGCTCCCTTTCCCCTCCTTACTAGCTGTTTATTTTATCTTCTTTACAAGAAAATTGATTACTGCAACTTTGTTGAGCCACTGTCTGCCCAGCTCTGAAGCAACAACTGGACTGCTTCATGTGCTTAATAAAGACAGGAATAATCACCTTCCAGGACTGTTTCTTTTGGCAATAGTACTGGGTTTATGCGGCAAAGATTTTGTAACAGGGGAGAGAGGTTACCGGGGGACTTCTCTGAGAAGCTGACAGAAGCTTCGGCTTTGTCCAATGGGAGCACTATTTTTCATACGAACTGCATTCCTCTGTGAACAGAAACAGCTCTAATCAATCAGGGAAAAGAAAAAAAAAAAAAACCAAAAAACTGTTTTTATGATGGGGCGGCGACTTGAATCAA
>CM031860.1:31108848-31127785 GCA_018697195.1 Certhia americana
GTGCCCCGCTCAGAGCAGCCCGCAGGCCGGCCCTGCCCCGCACCCCGCGCAGCCGCAGCTCCGCCGCCATCGCCGCCGGCCGCCACAACGCGGCGGGGCGCGGCGCCCCCTACCGGACACGCTGTTCAGCATGACGTCACCGCTGCAGTAGCTCCGCTCTGCCGCTCCCCCCCACCGCCGCCGCAGCCGGTAAATATTCCGGCAGCTTTTCACCCTGCTCTTGGGTGTTTCTTGTCTCTCTTCGCTTGTTTTTTTGGTTTGTGTTGGGTTTTTTTGTTTTTTTTTTTTTTTTTGGTACATCTTTTAAATAGCTGGTCTGAAAAATGCTGGTATCGCAGCATGACCTGATTGTAAAGGAAGCCTTAAAGAAACACCTCGCATAGGACAGCCATCGGCACAGGTTAATCAGCAGAGCGGAATCGGTGATGTCACTGGCGTATGCTGCTAACCAAATGTGAATTACCTTTCTGTTGTGCAATAAATAAACAAGCCTAACTGAGGTGCAAAGCTGGTGATGAGGTCAGAAATACTGTCACTTCTCTATGCTTTACAGGGCCAAGCACCATTTCTCAGAAAAAACCACATCATTCTGCCATGCAGATACACGAGCAATTTATAGAACTTCCCTCCCCCCCACTAAAAAAAAAAAATCCAAACAACCCGAGACCAAAACCAAACGCAACAAAAGAACCACAGAAAGCAAATAAAACCCTGAAACCCAGCCCACCACTCTCTGTGGTGGGTAGATTCCTCTGCAAACAAGGTAACATTACTTTTCCAGATTCCCCAGTCAAATACTCAGTGCTCCTGAAAAAGCACATCTCCATCCACAAAGCCAGCCTTGCTATTTTCTGTATTTCTCAGTAGTGTTGAATGAAACTCTCAAGTTCCACAAGCAGAGCTTGTAGGGTCAGGAGATAGGGTTTGTCAGCAACAAGGCAAAAGCATTGAGATGGTTACTGGAGACAAGCGCTCTGAAAGTTGCAGGGTTTTCAGTCAGAGAGGAAAACTTTTTTTTTTCTTTTTTTTTTCTAGATCTACAGGTAAAAATAGCACAGAATAAGAACATAAAGAAAAAAGGGGAAAAAAGGGGGTGGGTGGGGGGAAGGATAAAAACAGCAGGGAATTGCAAAATATCCTTAATTACTTCAAGATAAAAGAGAAAAGTAGAATGCTCTACCTGCTTTTAAGTTTCAGTTACGCAGCAAAGGGGACATTATAACAATTACAGAGTTTGTAAATCACCTGGTACAGAATAATACTACATTTGGCTTCTACTGAGTGTAGTGATATATCCAGTGACATTGGATTATGAAAAGTTCAACATTATGAAAGGAAAAAAATCAGCTCTTTTGTAAAAGGGTACATTACTCTTAGGTTTAGTTCGTTTAGACAAGTCAAGCATATATTTGCCATTATTTAACAAGTGTGGCAGACTAAAATAAATGGGTTTGACCCTTTTTCAGTGTTGCATCATGTTTTAAGAATCATACAATGCATTTATCTACCATAGTAGGTCTGCTGTACTTTCCTATTGCTATGTTTGATGTTTCAGTAAATTCTATCATGTTGAAAGTGTGTTGAAAACAGACCTTATCTTTCTGTTTCAAGTATGTCCAAGCACAATCTTGCCCCCCATTGAAATCAGGGACAAAACTTTTGTTTGATGTAATGAAAGGTGGGATTAATTACTCTTGGATCTTGCTACTATAAAGTTCTCTAAAATGCATCTTTTTTAAATGCATTGCTTCTATAAAAGCAGCTATAGTATTATCTTTATTTTATGTAGATGCCATGATGCTCCAAATTTGAAAGCAACAAGACCTCTGTTCTGGAACTTGGTCCTGTTCCAGTTACATCTGCTGTGTTTCTTTCTTGCAAATGACTGATTTAGCCTCCAGAGATGAATAAGAAAGCATTAAGAAATTATACCTGCATGAAAGCACTTGACAAGAAACATAATATCCTACTATATTCAATGAAAACTGAAGAATTTGAATGGCATCAGGGAGCAAGGAGGAGGGAAGGGCAAGGAAAAAAGATCGAAAGAAAACCTAATTAAGCAGAATTGTTCTTTAATCTTCCATTTTTTGCATATGAAGGATTAATGCTCATAATGTCTTTCTACAGAAAAAAAAAAAAAAGTGTGTGAACTCTAACTTTTTAATTCTTCAGCAGAACTGTCACAGCCTGACATAATTTTACTGTGTATTGACTATATTATCATCCCTTATTTAAGCTGTCAGATTTTACTTATAATCAGGAGATAAGAGTAGAAGAAGATGAAAGAAAAGCAGAAAGAATTCCTGTTAAGGAGAGGCTACATTGAGGTAGATTTAAACACTCTGAAAAGCACAGTAGGAAGAGGGCTAGAAGAAAATTAGCTATTCACCTGGTCACTGAAAGGCTTCTCAAGGATAGAAGGTGCAGATGAGGGACTGAAAGAAGTAAGGAGGAGGCAGAACAGAAGAGGGGAATATGGTAAGAACTCTAAAGAAATTATTTCATAAACCCATGAGAGAATTCAGAATGTAGTTATACAATTGAATGTACCGGCAATGAACAGAACTACCACAACACTGAAGTTTCAGCAAAAACAGAAAACCGTGACTTCAGCCAGTTTCCAGTCTCTACCTCCTGATGTCTGACCCACACGTGCCACATGCTCTGTAGTGTCATTCTACAGCATCATTGCATGGCCCCTGCCCACAGCACACAGTTCTACCACATATCCCTGTTCCATGGCCTGCCCCAGGGAGCTCCATGGCCCACACACCTGCTGGCACTGGACACAGCACTGTATTTGAAATCACCTAATCCCACCTCCTCTGGATCCAGCCACTGGTGTTTGACCATGACAGACTTTCCTAGCCAAAGGGGTGATTTCAGTCTTTGTGTCTGATGATAGATCTGGTTCTTCTGCTGGCAGATCTGCAAGTGCCACAATATCAAAGTTCATTGAAAGTGTTAAGAGCTTGCAGCATGAGTCACAATAGATTTAAAACACAAAATTATGGCACAGCTGGCATCTATTGTTGCTTTTGATTTATTGTTGCTATTGAAGCAATTGTACAGCTTCTTCCTTTCTACCAGCAGACTTACTAATAATGAATAAAAATGTTGTCTATCACTAAAGACCTGATATTACCCCAGCCTTTGCAGTTATCTAAAACTAAAAACATTGATCACCTACTTGCTATAAAACAGAATTCATAAAACATAGCTTCTCATATCTAATCTATTAGTTCAAAATGTCAAGATATTCTAAAGAAAAAGAAAGGAACCTAGTTCACAGGATTTAATGTAAGATGTGTTCACACCCTAAATGTGAGATGGGAAAGCTTATTAGAAGTGCATGAAATAAAGCAATAAATAAAGTAATAAAATATTTTATATTGCTACCTGTTAAATAAGAGGTGTTGTTAATGGGGTTGAATGATAAAAAAATGTGTAGCCATCCTTCTCTCTCCCTTTCTTCCTTATCGCTGAAGAAGGATATGCAGGAGAAGAAGTAAGCAATCGAGAGGGAGAACACTGTACTTCTACATCAAAGGGTCCATTGAGCACATCTTATAATATCCAGCAGAGCTAAAAAAGTTAATTCTTGGGCTTATCATCTTAGGTTTATGCATTTGATATTTAATCATGCAAAATTGATGGTTGGACTTGATGATTTTGAAAGTCTCTTCAGAGTATTCTGTTATTCTGTGAAAAAGTTATAGTCAGCCACTACAGAAGACATTGTAACAAGGAAATAATGTTTTCAAGTAGAATCTCAATGGTTTAATCATAGATCTTGGTTGTAGAGACCCATATATAGACATGAGTTTCTGCTGTAGGGCCTGAGCACATATCATTACATTAGTAGGTACTGCTTTTAACAAAAACACTTGTGTGTACTCTTGCTAAGCACTTGTTCCTATACTGATGTGTAAGATCATAAATTCTCAGGGAACCTCTATTCCAGTGCTTCAAATTTCTCTATTCTGATCTGTAATAAAAGGAGTTACATATAATTACATTTGCCAGCTCCTTGCATTTTCTACCTCAAAGGAATTCTGCCAAGCCAATTGGAACTATACAAAACTTGAACAAGAGAACCAGAGAAACCTCAACACTTTTTTGATTCTAAAATATTTCTTCTATGTTACTTTCTTTTCTCTTCTCTGTAGACTAGAAATCCCACCAGTATTTCTGACAAAAAAAGAAAAAGAAAAAAATCAGGAAAGGAAGTGCTTACATTATAAGATACTGGTCCATTATGCTCCCAGTTACAATGGCACTTGAATTCAGCAAAGTTCAAATGCTTGTTATAATAGCTACAAAATGAAGAAATAGAGAACAGTGCAGGTGATCTTGCCTTCCTTTGGATGCTTAAAGCTGTGCAGCATTGAATAGGCCCCTGGTCAGTATGCAGCACTCCATGCAGATCCTGCCTGTAGAAAAGGCTACCCCATGTTGGGTACTATTTGAGCTACTATAGGATTCTTTTACATACATATAATTATACTCATCATTTCTACTCCTGAACAGGAAAGATATCCACATGAAAACTTCCTACAGCACTTCTAGGTAGTAACAAAGCCACCAGGTGCCAAGTGGGAGCAGACTTGCAGTCTCCTCTGTCACAATGAACTTGATAGTTGTTCTACAGCCACAGGCTTGAGAGCCTGGTGGGATGTGCAGCACAGCACAGCACGGCACAGCACAGGCCTGAACCTTCTCAGGTTCAATTTATCTGGGCCAGTAGTTCTGCAACATGCAAGGGTCTTAGGGTGAGTGTATCACTCCAGGACAGAGGTGTTACTTGGCTTAAACATCCACTGCCACTAAAACTCTGCAGATGGTTTAAATTAGATGTTTAAAGTGCCCATTATAGTCAGTAATGATTGAAATACATTGAAATACATTGAAAGTATTGAAATACATTCAATAGATAAGAACAAGCTACTAATTTTATCCTAGAATCCTAGTCTCTTGGAAACTGAGCTACTGAGCACTTCCACAGTGCAAGACAGTGGAAGATCTTGTGGGCTCCTGTGAGAAAAAACAGTAGTGATCCACTGATCCAGCACTTCAAAGTGTATCTCACCCAAGTGCTAGATTTGGTAACCAGAGCCTGTCTGCCAGCCTGTTCAGAGTAGTGATTTTCTATGGTTACTGCTTTTTGAAAACTACCACTAATCATCAGCCAGGAAGGGTCTGTCACCTTCTTTTTCCTCATGTCCTGCAGTGGCTGTTCAAAGTTTACATTGTGCAAGTCATTAAGGACAAGTGGGACTTCTTGTTTGGCCTGATCTCATTTGCAAATGTTGGACTCATTGCATTTCATTTCCTGAAATGAATTCTAGGCAATCCCAATGCTGCAACTATCAACAAACATCAACACCACTGCCAAGGCGGCAATTCCTCTGCTTAAAATAGTTTATGAAATGTTTCTGATTATAGTCACAGCAGAGACTGTATGCACCTAATAAAACAACTGCATGAACACAATGAATTAAGCTTCTTTCAAGTATTTTCTCAGTTTGACACTTTTCAGTAAGGACTTAGAAAAAATGGGGGAAGATAACCATCAGCCTGAGTCCCCCATGAAATCATTTACTGGATATAATTTCTATCTCAGTTAACATGACGTAGAAAGATGTATGTTCCCTGCCAGGCAGCAACAGAATAGGATCACTAAAGGGAAAAAAACCCCACATTCTTAGTGAGAAATTAAAATAATATTTACATATTCCCACCAGAGGTCACCATATCATAGGAATAAAAGGAAAGCTTCCAAAATTCTAAGTACTCATTGACTCTACATATGATGGAAATTGAAATTCCATTTTCAGTCCATTTAAATTTCTATTTCTACTAGTTTTATTGAATATTCGTAATTGGATAAATGCATCTTCCTTTAATAACACAAGTGAAGGAGAAAATACAGAGCTCTGGTAAGAATAAGAAAAAAATAGCTGAATAAACTTACGCTTAACTTTCAGTGACTGAGAAAAAACAAGAAAGAATTCTGCAAAAACTTAAGGCTCTAGTAACTATAACTAAATGCTGTAGATAAGACTGTGTATGGTGGACATTGATGACAATAAACTACTGTATTTCACCTTGATACCATTATTTCTTGAGCTGAAAGTCACAGAGAAGATAGAAAAAGTAGGATTTATTCTCAGCAGTGTGGTAGAGCTAGACACCTTGCATAAAGGAGTTATTAGGTATGCCTATGTTAATCGAGTCCTAATAGTAAAAATTCTATTTCATTTCTGAGTAACTAAAATAAAACACAGTGTATCAGAGATTGCAGTGCTAAATGTAATTTCAGAGTCAAGAGAAATTTACTTTATGCACTCAAATATTATTATTTAAAATATTTAAATAATCTATTATTTATTTACTATTTAAAATAAAGGTTTCTTTCCTTAGCATGTAAAAGATAAAGTATTAAAACTGTTTTCTGTGTAATGTCTTTAACTTCTTTCTCTCTACTAAGCACTTCTTAGGCCACGTCTGTCATACTGCTTCCAGTTTTGGGCCCCCAACATAAAAAGGCATCAACAAAAGGGAGTGGGTTCAGTGGAGGACTGCCAAAATAAAACCATGAGCAACGTGTCCTGTTGTCACAACTCACCCTGCTTTGATCAGGAGGTTTGACTAGATTGTCTCAGAAGGTCCTTCTAATCAGAATCATCCTCTTTTACTATATTACAATCCTGTGAACCAGTCCTTTGATCCACAGACCGACACTTTTCTAGGAATAACCTCTAGGCAGTTCCAGTCACCCTAGGCCAAAAGAATGAAGTTTAAGTAGAAAAGATGAAGGCAACAAGTGGTAATTTGAATTTATCAGTTAGATCTTATCTAAGAATGAAAATAGGCTAGATTTCTTCAACTGGTGGAAGGGTTGGCTGAAAAAAGCTGGGAAAGCATGAACAGACAAAAATTGAACAGAAAATTATTTTATATCTATCATTAAAAAGGGAGCACATGTGTTTCCAGATGGATGTTTTAAAAATAACAAATGCAAATGCTGACTTTAAAAATAGTGTTTGGTGTTGTGGGATGTTTTGGAGATCAAAAGTCAAGGATGGTGGAAAAATGTACAGGGTACATAACCATGACCTTGAATGCAACATTTAATATAAGAATCTCATCATTTATAATTGCCAAGATACAATATCACAAGTGAAAGAATAAATTTCTTTTGCTTATATTTTTTGCATTTACTTCTGTTAGAAGCTTTTCTCGAAGTATAATACTTAAGGGTCTTTTGTTCCATTCTCTGTCTGTACCCATTTGTTGTTTGTTGGAAAACAACTGTTTTGTTGGATATGGAAACTTGTTGGATATAGAAAATAGGTAGTGCTTGAGACTAAGACCAGGTATGGTTGCTCTGATCTTCAAGATCATTTAGATTAAAACATAGCATAGTCTTCTAAGGAAGGAAGCAAATTAAAGAAAAGTTTCCCTGGCAAGTGATGTACATTGTAAATTTTCTGCCCATTGAATCATAGACAACATGATTTCTTGTCCACCTCTTCTCAGTTCTTTCTGCTAAAGAAGAATCTGTCAGGAATTACACGGTGCAACAAATCTTCTCAAGCAACACGTGGCTTTTTTGCAGACAACAGGGTAAGAAGACATATTTTCTTATTTGAGTGTGCATACATATCAGGTACAGTGGATTGTGGTAGCTTTATTGAAAGGAATCAAGAACTATCTTTGGGGCTGTAGTTTCACAATCCATTGGGTGCCTTCTCACTGCATCACTGTAACAGTAACACAGCAATGATGATTAACTGAATTGGACTAGGAAATTCTTCTATCTGAAATATAATTCGAGGAAAAAAAAAACCTTTTCACTAAACAAGTTCCACACTGCAAGCCACCATCCAACTGCACAAACATTTGGAGGAGGGGAAAAGTAGAGGAGAAAAACAAGTGGATGTTGCCCAATAAGTGTCTGTGAATCATAAACATACGTATGTACGTGATAACTCCAGGTGGAGAGGGGTCTGGTGGAATGCGTTTTGTCACCCCTGTTTGATGGGATTAGTGCGTTACTCTGCAGCTCCTTTCAGCCCCTCAGCATGGAGTCACGGTCTCTGCGAGCGAGGTGCAGCTACAGCTAAATGAGTCAGTATTTATATCACATTACAGTGCTCGGCTTGACAACTGTGACGCCTCGGGACGGAGCAGCACACCCCGAAAATCCTCGGGGAGCGCAAAATCCGCCCTTCCCGCCTGGCGCTGGTTTCTGGTGCCCTCACAGTAATGGGGAAGGCGAGCTCTGAAACCTCCCCTCCTCAGCCGCCGCCCCAGCCGGAACCCGCACGGAGCCGTCACACAAACACAGCATCACTAAGGTTGGAAGAGACCTTCAAGGTCACCCAGCCCAAGCGGAGGCCAGCACCGCCGCTCTGACCCCTCAGTCCCAGCCGGCCGCGGGTGCGCTGGAGCGCGGGCAGGGCCGCGACCCCGCACGGCCCGAGCGGCCGGGACGCGCGTGCGGCCGGCGCGTTGCCCGGTAACGCGGCGGGGGCGGCGCGCGGGTTGCCCGGAGACGGCGCTGCCGTGCCCGGCCCCGCGGCCGCGCTGTCTGCGGGCAGGTGAGGCGGGCAGGGCCGGTGGGTGCCCCGCGGAGTGAGCGGCAGGGAGCTCGGCAGCCGGGCTAGGCACGGCACGGCACGGCACGGCACGGCAGGCGCGGCGTTTCTTGTCCCGTTGGTTGTGCGGGGCTCGGCCGCGCCGCGCCGCCCTGCGCCCACCTGCGCTCCCGGCACGGAGCGGCCCCGGGGAGCTCTGGGGGCTGCGGGCGGTGTCTGAAGCATCCAGGAGGCGTCTGACGGTATTGTCGGGATTTTGCACTGTTTTGGGAACTGTCCTACTCTGTGTGTGTGTCTCTGTATAAACGTGCGGAAACACGAGCTTAAGATCGAGTAAAGGCGGAGGCAGCGATCTTTAAAAGAAGCAAGACGCGTGGCAAACGCTTGCCCTCCGCAGGGAGGGAGAGCTTTGGGCTTGTTTATACTATAAATGCAGCTTTGGGCTTGTTTATACTATAAATGCTTTTCGCAGCTGGGACGAGTGTGGGAGGGGGAAGCAAAATCAAGCTTAGAGAATTAAACAAAATCATTCAAGTACAAAAGCAAATTACAAGCTAAGCGAGGAAAGCTTATGAAAGTGAATTTAAGACAGCAGATTCTGCAAATGAAGAAATGTTTAAGGGTTTTTTCTGTTCAGTAAATTCTTCTAATATCTTAAGAGATGTTGCTTTACATAGGCATTGTCATGAAACAATTTGAGAAACTTTTGGAAATTTTGGAAGGCGTGAAGGTGGCAGGTATGCAATCAAAGTCTGAGCAAGATCTTTAATTACTTGCAATGCTACAGTGAAGAACATAATCCTGGATTTTAGAATTGATAAAGACCATACTGTTCTTAATAATGGGCTTAACCATGGCATGATATAGAAAATAAATATTTGGAAATGTCTTTTTTGAGTGCTAAACCCTGTTGCTTCAAGAGGCTCTTTCTGATTGCCATGCACTTAGCCTTTCAAAAATTTAATAGGCTAAGAACTTCATTGTCTCTCTTTCCAACTAATTCTAGACGGTTTTTATAGGAGTGTTGAGCCTTCTGGTTTTTGTACCTTGTTTAAAAAATTTGCCATGACATTATGCAGCTACCTGCTGTTCATAAGAGTTTAACAGGGGAAGAATTCTGATAAGAAACACATATGGTAAACAGTAAGATGTTCTTCAAACTTCAATACAGAGTTATTTTGCTTTAGGTAATTTCTGGTAAGACGTATTTTCCAGTGTTTTACAGTAAGTTCAAGGTTCTAATCCTTGCTCTTCCTGATTTTTTGTTGTCCTCAAATAGGGAAAATACACTTCTGCTATGACATTTCTTTCCTAATTACAGGCACAACTGTATAAATTACTTATACATTTTAAGTTTTCTGTTAGAGAATAAGTGTCTTGCACAAATCAGTCTAGATGACTTTGTGTTATCCTTAATAATATTTTGCATTTGAAAATTGTTCAAAAGCTTCAGTTAAGACTATAGTCATCTTTGACAAATTGTTGTAACCCATATGGAGACATGGTATTGCAAAAGTAATATGGAGCGTGCATGGAAGAATACAGATAGTACAAAAATTTTAAAATATCATGAGACTATTGTTTTACTTACTGTTTTTTTTTCTTTCCCACTTATTAATTATTCTCCCTGATAAGATATCTCCAGTCTTCTTCCTCAGTTTCAACATTTTCTATGTTCTATTGTACCACATCTTGGACTCTGAGTAGCTCTGGCTGTTTAAAGCTATAAACTTGTCATTTGGTCATCTGCTCTAAGGAAAATTCCCACATAGCAAGAAAAATGTAAGAAGGTCATTGGTGAGTCCAAATGGTCCATTTAATTCAGTATTTTATTTCTAGCAGTGGTAATAAGAGATTATAACTTAGGGAAAGCAGTATTTTCCCTTCCTGTAATCTGTGATTGATGTGGCCAGTTAGACTAACTTCACCAAGTCCTGGTGGTGCTGTTTAGCATGACATTATTAGTTTTATAAAGCAAAACATAGGCAGCACAAGAGGAGAAGTAGCTATCAATATAATGTGTGAATTACAGAAGGTGGCTGCAAGAACTGTGAATTCCCCTGTAGGGTATAGGCAATTTGGTGATATCCTATCACTCAGGCTAGCCATTATTTATGGTAGAAGCTGAACTGCACTGTAGGCACTGGAGAAAGACAGAAGCTTTTATGGTAATCTCTTCTCCACTTGCATCCTTTTAGCACCCCTTGTCTGTATCCATTGGGGCCATTTATTCCTTTTCCTGTTCTAAACTGATTGGATAAATTGGTTTTTCTGGTATGTGTGGTACTTATTTGGTTATCAGTAAAGGACTGTAGAACTTTGCTGACTTTTTTTATTTGATGACAATATAATTTCTTAGTTCTTGAGGCTGTGTCAAGTGTAGCAACTTGCCTCTTCCAGTTCTTTCTTTGTTGATGTTTTAATTTATGCTGACATTGACTGCACTGTTGTCTTTGCTAAGTCTTCTCCTTACATTTTTTCACTTGTGCTACTTTTTTTAATTGTGTGTGGGAAACTGTGTGTAAGCAAACAAGTTGATAAATAGTGATTTTTAAGATCTTCTTCAGAGGTGAATCTTTTTTTTTTGTTGTCCAGTATGTAATTTCCTATTTATAGGAAATAGAGGCTCTCAGAAGCAGTTGTTGCAGTGGAAAAGGATTAATGTAATATTTTTCTTTTTCCTTGGGCTGTATATTATAGGTCTTGTATTGATAAGGTTAATACTGCCTTTCCCCTACTTAATGAAGTTTTTTTTCTTAATGCTTTTACTGACTGTAAATTTGCTTCAAGTTCAGGAACCTTTACCTACCTTCTAGCCATCATGACCAATTTGAACCCAGCTGCTTAGCATGTATGGTATCTTGATTCAAATAATCTATATCTCTAATAACTGCCTCCTTATTTCATTATTTTTGAAACCCCTGTATTTAAATGTTTAAATCCTATCTCTCTTGAATGTGCTAACCAAACATAATGCATGAATGATACAATGGTGTTAGGCCTCCTTCTGTGTTGACAATATCTTTCCTAACATATTGTACATCTCTTCTGGCTATGTCCTGTTGTGGCTCATACTTTTCCCATGGTTTGTTACATCCAATGTTTGACTGATTTTGTAAGGTTTTTTTTCCTTCTTTCTCTCTTTTTGACTGATTCCATTCTGCTTGATGTACTATAGTTGTGTAGTATGTACTCAATTTCATGGTCTCTTAAACCCCACCACCTCTATTTGCATTGGGGTTTTTTTTGGGGGGTGGGGGAAGGAAGTGCAACACACACAGTGTTTATCTTATCCCTTTGAGTTATATGTTTTAAGATCTAGTTTGTTTCTGTCTTAGGTGCAATTGTTGACATTTACTTGTACCCTTAGATAACATGCTCTGTAACCTCTTTCTAAATGAGACATAAATGGCCTAGTTTGTTGACAGCCTGAAACCTAATTCTTTGGGTTTAAACTTCTGTATTCTCTTTTCACTGGCTTAAGAATTTGGAGGTTTTATGTTAGAGTCGATTATATTTAATTTCTTCACCCCACCTAGGTTAATCAAGGTCTAAGAGAACTAATTAATGCCACTATTTTCACTCTCCTAACTTTCTTTTCAAGTTGTTACCTATTGTCTGAAAATACCTGTGATGGAGGACTGATAATGATTGAGAGAAAGAGGATATGTCAGATCCAGGCGATTGGTTTCATACACTGGTTTAGATTTCAGGAAAGAAAGATTGAGACTTCTGCTGTCAAGTGTGAGGTTGGTGTTGAGAAGAGCTCCTCTCGACAGTAATCATTTGTTGCTAATTTAAGCACATCTTTTATACCTAACTGCTGGCTGTGAACAGGTATGTAGTTGTACCCCATTCTGTTTTCCCAGAGCATCAAGGGCAATCTTTTTACAGTTAAAGAGTTTCGTATTTTGGGGTTGTTGTGATGTTTGCTTTTTGAGGGTTTTTTTGCCTTTATTGATATTTGGGCACAAGTGGCTCTGAAGTGTCTGAACAAACCTATTAAACTGACTGTTCTGTAAAAACTCCTAGGGCAGAAAATCTCATGTTTTAGAATATTATATTGGAGACAAACTTTTTAAGAGTTGACTTGTTTTTTCTAATAAAATTAAGTTTTTCTTGCCATGTCCAGCTTCAACTACTAGGTCAAATTTGGAAAATTAATAAGTTGATATACAGCTGGATGTCATTCCCACTTTGACTGTTCAACCTTTCTTATCTCAGCAAATCCATTAACAAATACAGTTGATTTTAAATAGTACTTTGAGTTTCACAGCTAGAAAGAATTTGTTTTATTTCATTAAATTATTTTCTTACTTTAAATTAATTTTCTTTGTGGCCTTTCTTATGCTGAAATTTTTTTCTTCATAGAAAAGCTTTTGGTACATGAGGGAATGTTTATGTTATTTCTTATATCTGCCTTAGAAATGTACTTTATAATAATTATTATTTAACTTATGTTTATCTTAACATCCAAATCAGCCAACTACAGTATAAAAAGTTGATATAATTAAAATATTTACTTTATAATGTTTGCATTGTAATTCCATACAGGGATTTGCACTATTATAATCTAAATTTATTAGAATCTAATATATATCTGAAAATTATGTTAGAATGGAATGACTTAGCCAGACATAGATAAAATCTTGTGATCATGATACAAAAATATACATGCTATGTGTTTCTTGGCATATGAACTGTTTGCTGAAAAACCATCAAGTGGCTGTGTGGAGTTAGCTACCTGCCAAGTTAAATCATAACTGGGGCACTGTAACAATGACTACGTTCAACTTTTATACAAGTAGTAGTTATGAAACTGAGACAAGTATTTCAATATAGACATAGTTCTATGAATAAGATTATAATTTTTCTCAGTAGTTTTTTGACCAAGAACACAATGGGAGATATTTAACTTTGCCATTTCTTATATGTATTCTTCATAGAATTAGAATGGCATCTGCTAAGCCAAAGTGGTACCATAAATATATATAAAGTTATACATTTTTTCTGAAGAGATGTTAATTTCTTATTGAAGCTATAAAGCTTCATGGAATGTATTTTTAAAATCCAGTTATGGAACATTCTTAAGAAGATACGTGATCAAGTCCAATCCACTGCTATTGTTGGTAGCTAAAGCTTAATCTCCTCTATAAACTGATAAAGTTCAATCTTAAAAGGAGCTTGTGAGAAGGTTGTGTGAAAGTCTCAGCCCAGTGTAAATCTGGTGGTGGTGATGATAGTGTTTTACATCTTTTACTAACAGCTTATTCTGATCACTGTGAGGTGGCCTGGTTGTTCTGTATGTCATCTTGTCCTGATAAACCCATACAGCTTGTTGGGAAAGAGCGAGTGAGGGAAAAAATAAAGAAGGACAACTATTTAGAACCCTGCAATGTTTGCACCATTAGTAGCCTGATAGGAGTTGGGAAAGTCTAGGAATTCTTGCCTGACCTCATGTGACATAAGATCGCCAAGGTATAGGTTTGCTGTATCATTATCATATGATTGGTTCTTGCACAGTTTTACTCTAAGCATTGTATTTTAGGATTTATTTTAGGACATTTGGCATCATAACATGCTTTGTGTTCTCAGTGTAAAGATTCTAAAAGTGCTACTAAATGATACTATAAAACTTGAGTATTTAACTGACTCTTTCCTATAGATGTTGATGTAATGAATTTGCATAATGGCATATAAATTGTGAAAGTAATGAATTTCTATACTTTGTAATTTAAGGAAATTACGCATTTTGTTCTTAGGTTATTGTGCATTTTTGTTATGAAGACATTCCTGTAATGAGTTTTGTGTCTCCAATGTAAAGTCACAGCATGTTAATCTTTAGTAATTCAATAATTAAGGCAGATAATTTTTAGAGTTATGATGAGACATATTATGAAGTTATGTCTACATGGATTGGCAGGAAGTTTTCTCACAGAACTGAGTACAGCAAAAATTAAAATTCTGAGGAAAAAAATCAATAATTGAATATAATTCTTAATTTTGAAACATATATAATGCTACTGACTTATGACAAGAATATAATAAACATAATTTTTATAGAAGTTATACAGACAAATGTCTAAATTTCTGCATGTAATAGCTAAGCAGAAACAGAAACAGTGGTTAAAGACGTATTTGGGAAAAAAAGTACATTGTTCATTTGTCACAGTACATCAACTTGAAATTATTAATTAACAGCAAATTTGATATTAAAAGTGGAAGATCAAAATAGAGGTTTCTTGCCTCTCATCCATTTCTGAAAATCTTTATTCATAACTGAAGTGCATTGCTGACTTCTGATATTGCCAGATAACATGGGAGAGTAGCATCAGTATGTTCATTCCGATGTAATATAGGACAATATTTTCAGATGTAATCTTTTATCCTCTGTTTTCCAGGTAAATTATTCATGTATGTTATATTTAGGTACAGTTTTGTTTAGTGTGTAGAGATTGAGGCCACTATACTTTTCAATGTATTCTTCCAGATTCTTAAGGTCATGTCTTTTGTAAAGAGTAGGGTAGTAGTTTGCTCTCATAATAAACAGATATCTGCACTGTAATGTACCAAAGATCAACTTTCTTTTAAAATACAAAAAGAGAAAATAACCAATGATTTTGATTTTTTAAATGATTTTTCTGGGGGGTGGGATGGTTGGTTGTATTTGTTTCTTGCAATTCTTGACCATTGTAGTGCTGGACTTTAATGACACATTGCGATGTTCATATGCTAAAGCATCAACATTTTCAACATCCCTTACATTTTTTCCTTCTGACTGTTTCAGGTTTTTTGTTTTGACTAGTCTGAAATGAGCTAAAATGAGAGTTCCTTGTTCCAAAGGGAGGACGGTGAAATGCTTGCAGCACTAGTTTGATCATAGAATCATAGTACATTCCAAGTTTGAAGGGGTCTGTAAGGATCGAGTCCAATGTCCTGCTCCTCATAAACTACATGACTAAGAGCATTGTCCAGATGCTTAGTGAAATCGGAATGATTTGGTGTCGTGAAAGCTTCAGGAGCAATCTGTCCCAGTGACTGACCACCCTCTCAGTGAAGAACCTTCTCGTAATATCTAACCTGAACGTGCCCTGACACAGTTTGATGCCATTTTATTTTGTCAGCTCAAGAATTAAACACTTGTTTCTGTGTCAAATGAATAGGATGTTTTACCTTATTTTTGTTCCTTCTGGAATATGGTAAATAAATTTATTGGGCAATATGTTGTAAGACTGTATATGCCTTGAAGATGTCTCTTTTGGTCTGATCTATTATAGTATTTTTTTTTTGTCTTTAAATTGAGATCAAAGAACACTTAACTGGAGGTACCAACTGGACTTTAGTTGAAAAACATACCAAGTTGCTTATAAAACATTTAATAATATTAACATTAATTACAACAATTTAATGGATGCAACTTTGAGGTTTTTCATATTTTTATTGTAATATTTAGTACACATAATTTTATTCATCCTACACATATATTTTGTTATACCTGTATGTCATGGTTTAACCCCAACCAACAGCCAAGCCCCACTCAGCTACTCTGTCACTCCCCCACCAGCAGGATCCAGGAGAGGGTCTGCAGTGTAAAAGCCAGAGAACTTGTGGATTGAGATAAAGACAGTTTAATAGTGAAATCAAAGGCCGAGCACACAAGCAAAGCTAAACAAGGAATGCTTTCACATCTTTCCATGGGCAGATAGGTGCTCAGCCATCTCCAGGAGAGCAGGGGCCCATCAGTAGTTACTTGGGAAAACAAACACCATCACTTTGAATGTCTCCCCCTACTTCTTTGCCTGGCTTTATGAAGTTAGCATGTTGTAGTACGGTCTGGAATATCTCTTTGGTCAATCGGGATCAGCTGTCCCAGCTTGAATTTCCTTACAGCCTCACAGGCACCCCCAGAAAATCTTGACTTTGTGTAATCTATATTAATTGTAATCTCTGTGTTGTCAGTTCTGTTCAGCACAAACCCAAAACACATCCCCACATCAGCCACTGGGAAGAAAATTCACTCTTGCCTAGCCAAAATCAGTTCACTGTAGTATAATAGTTTTCCCAGCACTTGGATATGAATGGTGAAATAGGCAAAAACCATATAATTGCCTCATAATGCATTTGCAGTCTTTTTTGTCTTTATTTTTCATGTATAATTTAACACCAAACTTCTTAATTTATTCACAGGATATTGTAACAGATATTTTTAAGCAGTTTTATTTCCCATCTGCTGTCCTAAGAAGATTTTACATCTCTACATCTGTACTTTTGAGTTGAAGATACTTACCAGTTTATTGAAAGGATAATACAGTATCCATATCCATTCTAGCCCATGCTTCGCTGATGATACTGAAACTAAATGTGAGTCACAGTGTTTGTCTGTCTTCAGAGACTCATTGTTCTGACAGATTGGTATTGAGACTAGGAAACTCAGATCACAAAGATGATGGAGCAGCTACAGGCTGTTGTGGTTTGACACTGTCCAAACTCCAGGCACCCTCAAAAGCTGCTTGCTCACCCTTCCCTGCCCCAGCTGGGCAGAGGAGAGAAAAATTCAAGAAGGGTTCATGAGGTGAGATAAGGAATGGGAGAAAAATAAAAGCTCCAAGGGCAAAGCAGGCTCAACTTAAAGGTACAAAGTGAATTTATTACTTACAGAAGCAGAGGAGGATAATGAGAAGTAAAATAAGCCCTTAAAAACATTCTTTCTTCCCCCAGCCCCTTCCTCCTGCCCACTGCCAGTGCAGGGAGACATGGCATGGGGGTTTGGTCAATTCATCCCCTGATGGAGTCCTTCCCTTACTACGCCATGGGGTCCCTCCCATGGGAGACAGTTCTCTATAAACTTCTGCAATGTGGCTCCAAACCTCAGGAGCAGCAGTTCTCCAAAACTGCTGCACCATGAGTCCCTCCCCTGGGCACACAGTTCTCCCAAAACTGCTGTGGCATGGGTCACTCTTCCATGGGGTGCAGTCATCCAAGGACAGGCTGCTCCAGCCTGGAAGCAGGGCCCTGTCTCTCCACTGGGTCTCCCACTGGATCACAGCCTCCTCCAGGCACCACCCACTCCAGTGTGGACACCTCTCCTAAGGGCTGTGGGTGGGTCTCTTCATCCCCTATGGGTCCCCATGGATCCCCATGGGCTGTGGTGGATCTCTGCATTCCCTATGAATCCCCATGGGCTGTGGTGGATCTCTGCATTCCCTGTGGATCCCCATGGGCTGTGGGTGGATCTCTGCATTCCCTGTGTATCCCCATGGGCTGTGGGTGGATCTCTGCATCCCCTGTGGATCCCCATGGGCTGTGGGTGGATCTCTGCATCCCCTGTGGATCCCCATGGCTGCAGGGGCACAACTGCTTCACCATAGTCTCACCACAGTCTGCAGAGGAATTCTGGCTCCAATGCCTTGAGCACATCCTCCTTCTCCACTGACCTTGGTGTCTCCATGTTCTTTCCCTCACTTGTTCTCACCTTCTTCTCTTCTCTGACTAGAAAAAACTGCACTTTGTTTTGATTTTCTTCCTAACTATGGTATCACAGAGGTGTTACCAATATCTGTAATTGGCCCAGCTTTGGCCAGCAGCACATCCATCTTCAGAGCCATCAGGGATTTGCCCTGACAGGCATAGTGGAAGCTTCCAGCAGCTTCTCACAGAAGCCACCTCTGTGCAATCTTCACCCCACTACCAAAAGCCAGGCCATGCAAAACCAATACACAGGCATAAAGGAGAAACAAGTTTGTTACTATTGAACTACTTGTAATTCTTTGATCAAGATTCTCAGTGATACTATGTACCCTTACAAAAAAGAGCACCCTAAACACAAAGACTTTCTTTAATAGCCAACCATGGAAACCATGATTTTCATGTGTAATGAGTGGATGTAATAATGTGGATATGTTTTAACAATATGTAAAATTTTTGTTCACAGAAGTGGTACATCAATAATGCTTTTATTATTTATTCATAGACCATGGTTATGGTTGGGGATTTCTTCAGCACTGTGATTGGAGATGTCTGAATTAGTCCTATGTTTCTCATACAGTTTATGAGCCCATGCAATTCTGTGCACTTTGCATAGTTAATGTTTGAGCTAAAATCTCAAACTGCAAGTAATTTGAAAAATTTCAGCAGTATTGTTAAGAAGTCCCTTTGTATATTCTTGTGTCTATCCTTTTGCATGGAGGACTATCTAACTACAAAAAATCCAATAAACTTAGAAATGCCACTTCCTGTTACTGGGTGTCTTGACTTAAACACTTATGGTTTTGCATGTGAGGTTTGTTGTTTTTTTGTTTTTTGTTTTTTGTTTTTTTTTTTTTTTTTTTTTT
>CM031860.1:31127885-31219849 GCA_018697195.1 Certhia americana
GACAGGTAGTGACACAGCATTGCTCTGTGGAAATGGAAAGTAATTAGTAATGTCTGCCAGTTGGTATCTGGTACTTGCAGCTGTTCTTTTCCTACTTTGCTTTGTTTATTTCTTGATTAAACAATGGACTTCCCTGTTTAGTTTTTGCATTTTTTATATTACAAATGGTGGGGAACAGCTTGTTAAGTCAGTATAGAAAGGCAGACATTGTCTGATTCCTCTAGGTTTCTTAAGAAACTGGGGTTTTTTTGGGTCCGCACAATCTCTGTTGAGGATTTGATAGTTGCTATAACCATGCAGTCAGGAAGATTTGTACGATAATGTCTCCTAAACAGCAAAGAAAATGAAGTATATTGCTGAAGTACTGAAATGTGGTAGTACAGCTTTTATTCCTTTTTACCTTTCATTTTCACTGGCATAATGCACTGTGAAATCTAATGTGAAACTTAGAAGCATACCAGAAAAGGATACTACCTGCAGTAGGAATAAATGCTGTCAGATATGTGAAACTCTTCTGAGGAAGGGAAAAGAAGCAGATCTATTGTGATGAATTAGTTAAACTAGGCTTTTTACATTTTTCAGCTAGCGATGGTGGCTGCAGCTGAGCCCTTTAGGCTCTGCTGGCTGTGAACAATGGATTGCAGATTTATTATTTTTTTCCCTCTTAAAAGAAAAATGCCGATGCTTGGTATTTGCGATAATTTTGGCCCCTCCTACTGTATCAACTGAAACCACTCCCTGCATAACCAAAACAAATCATTCCCCATGATTCTGAGGATATTTTACATTTCGGTGCAAGCTTTTGTGCACTGAACTATATTTTGTAGACTGTACATTTTTAGAAAAGGAAAGTAATTTTTTAGGAAGCAGATAAGAATGACTCAAAAAGTACCTCATTTTCAGAACTCAGAAGCACAGCAAAATAAATCTTGTAGCACTAACCTACTTTAATTTTAAATACTGGAATATATATTCTGTTCATTGTTTTAGTATTGATTTCTGTTATCCATTAAAAATCCAATAGGTAGAACATTTAAATTGCTATTAAGAGTATTTCAGATTATATATTTATGAATTTAAAACTTATTAATCTCAAATCATACTACAGACTTCAGATCTGATCTATGAGTAGCTTGTAGTGTTGAGTAAATTTTAGCACAGGACTTATTTTACTTATGTGTGTTCAGGTTCTGTATTTTTTATTTCAACTGTGCCTTCTTTCATGGCTTGGATGACTTATATTTCCCACTGGTTTGATGAAGATGATTGGTATGAAGGACAACAAAGAGTAAGAATTGCTTAAAGTAATATTTTCTCTTCTACTACTTTTATATTTTTCTTCTTTAATTGCTCTTTATTATTATATTGATAGTATCAAAAGTAGCATTTCTATACTGGTTCTAGGAAGAGATTTTTAGTCATTTCAGTAAGGTCTTGAATCATAAATAAAACATATCCATAATTTTTGAAAATTAATGTTGCTAGCTGGATAAAAGGTACTGGAAGTGCGACAACCACCTACTTGCATTTTTTAGGTTGCTTAATTTAGCAAAAAAGTAGCAATTTTTTCATATGCAATGAGATGGAAAACAAACATTTAATTTTATTGTATTAAAAGGCATTAATATACCATGCACGGAGAAAAATAAAATAGTTATAATTAGTAATAGGGTATACCAAAAATATTTGGGAGATTTTAAATTCATCTAGGGTCATTTCCAAGTTGTATCTTGGATAGCTTTATGTTTTTATTAACATTTTTTCTGAGGAGGAGTTGTTACTATAGCAACATTTGCAGGATAACTTGGATTTCTTTTTTAGCATTTATTAGCTGCATGTCTACAGATGCTTTCATAGATTTTTGGTGGGAAATGAATATAAGTTACATTTCTTTGACCGTATTAAGCTCTTTTATTGTACCTTATAGTTCTGTGATTTTTTTTTGTTCTTGTTTTCACAGTATGTAGTCAGCTAATGAATTAGAACGTGGGAGATGATATTGAAAGCAGCTGCTTCATTGTATTATTGTGTATAACTTGATAATGCTAACTATATGCTCATAAGTATAAAAAATTGGCAGGTATTAATACTGTTCCACTATTCTCATTTTACATGTCACTCATGATATGGATATTTCAGCATCAGAGATTCAGATATGAAATGTGTCAAGAGGTAACTTTATCTGAAATCAGAACAGTTGGCATTTTGCCAGCAGTAAAGCAATCTTCTGATGATTGTACCTTTGTGTTGGAAAATGAGAACAGACTCTTAAGCAGAGATCCTTCATGCTGCAATCAGACATGGTTGTATACATATCTCTGTGTATTACACATACTATCTGCAAACTATGATTAAGCAATACTCCATAGAAAATGGCTTTGTTAGATGGTTTCATATTGATTAGGTGTGTAGTCCATCATTGCTGGTGATATATTGTTAGAAATGTCAGCATTTCTCCATGCTTGGCTTCAAACCTAGTATGGTTCTTTAGATTATCTTTTTAAAGCTGCGCAATAAAAGGTATTCTAATTAAATATACAGGTATTGTAGTCAAGACAGTCAAAACCACTACTTTTTAAGACTTACTATGTTATGATTTTTTGAATATTATTGCCTTATGTTTTCTAAGTAGGGTATCTATCTTGGATGAACATATTTTAAGTGTTTGTTTCTGCAAACAGTCTCAGGTTGTGATTTGAAGTTTCAAACTTTAGGAAAAGGTCCACAACTTCTTCCCTTGTGGAGCCAGAGATCTTGGGCTTATTCTGGTAGTAATTTCGATCCAAGTTTATTGTGGAGGTTTAAAATGGCTGTGAACACTAGTAGAACACTTTCTCATTTTAAATGATCTTTTAAATCAGAGTATTCTTTTCCAGATCAGTGTCTGGATAAGTGCTTGCTAGGTTGTCATAGGTTAGGAAATGTCATTTGCAAATTCTGGTTGCAAGAGTCTAGCCAAATCTTCTTGTATTTTTGTGGAATCTTGTTGAAATTCAAAGCCTTGTCCAAGGCACCCTCTTCCTAACTATGGTTAATATTCTCATTATCTAATCAAGATACAATGAGCCATACATGGCCTGTGTGCTGTGAATTGTATACAAAATTAGAAAAACTTTTCCAATTTTTGTAAACTATCTGTACTGCTTAGAGGTAAACTAGCAACCAGCCTGGCACTTTAATAAGCAGTGGACTACGTTGGTAGAATTCTCCTGGAAGGTATGAAGGGTTTCACTTGTGTAGAGAAGTACACATGTAAGCCTACATAATTACTCTACATTCTTCTACATTGTCACTGTCACTACTAATATAGTCAGACTTTGTCCATCTTTTGCCCAGAAGCAGTTGCTTGAGTAGCCTGTATTGTCTCCGTCTATTCAGAGACCTGCATTAGTAATTGCTGTTTAGTAAGCCACATCAAAACTGAAAATTTGTGAGCATTTTGCGATTTCCAAAGTAGGAAGATCTTTTGTTTTGTCAAAGTTTTCATATTGTAAGTTGTCTATTGGCTTTTAATCTGCATATATACCAGAGTATTTCCCTATATACCAGAGTATTTCCAATTACCCTTTATTTCATAGGTCTGGACGAATTAATGAGAATTTAATTTCTTAAAATGGCTGCAATGTGCTTGGTGTTTCCCACCCCCACTGGAAGAACACCAGCGCTAATTATGTTTGTGTTTTTACATGAGTCTCAGTGTTATTGAGACAGACATTGCCAAACAGAAGTCATTTTCTGCTCTGTCTTGCAGACATGCCAAGATTTCTTAATAAGTTTGAAGACCTTCATGCTTTTGCAAGATAAAATGGTTGTTCATTTTCTGGTGCTTCTAAATGGTCCCACTGGGTAGGGTAATGAATTTGAAACCCTAGGGTTCATGGGGGACATTTTCATCTCTGATGGATTCCCCCCCAAAGCTGGGTAAATGTCTTTAAGGAGATACAATGTGATATAATGTCTTTAAGTCACTAAAGATCTTATTAATTATTATGTTACCATTGATTTGCTGACAAAAATATTGATACCTTGGGGCTATAGTTTGGATGATATAACAGTTTTATATGTCAGACATACAGGAGTGACAGCAGGCTTTCCACATAAGAAAATATACAAACCTGATGGGAAGATAACAACAATAGGGTGAAGAGAAGCAGAGGACACTAGCATTTTGCTGCTTGTAGCTGTTAAGAAACTATACTTTATATACACAGAAGCATATTGATTAAGATAAGGCTACTCTATATCCACTTTTGTATGCATGCCATATTGCATATGGACTCATTTGGATAGGTCATACACCACATGGGCCACAATCAAAGCACATGTGAGCATCTGTTGTTGCTTGTGCTTGATGGTTAGACATTTATGGATACTGATAACATGCAAGCACTGTATTGATAATGAAAATGTTAAGTGATGGGTTTAAAGAGCTATTATTATCCTACAAGTGTTATTGGACTGCAATTGGGAAATACAGCGAGCAATGAAATACACTGAGTAGCTGAAGCAGAGAAAAAGGAGTTAGATTAAAATTAAAATGGTGCCTGTTAAAGAGCTACAGTTGCCAGGCTACTGGCACTGCAGTTTTGTGTGGTGTGACACAACACTCAGTCTTTTCTCCTGCATCCTGTAGTAACTGCATTATTCTGTGAACATCAAGGTTTAGTTCCTCCATCTGTCAAGTAAAGTGATTTCATTCTACAATCAGAACATATTTTCCATTTTTGGAACCAGCAAGGTATTGGAATGAACATGGAAATTCTAAAGTGCTGTGCAAAAAATGATCCCTATGCTACGGTAGGGATTATTAGGCATTTTTCTTTAAGTTATTGATATAAAGCCATAGTATATCTAGTCAACTCTGTTGTTATTTTAAAATAATATTCATGATATACTAAATTTCAGTTTAATGTGGTTGGTTGTTGTGGTTTTTTCCTATATTAAGCAACAAGGAAGGACCTCGAATATTGCTGCTACTGCTAGTTGAAAAGAAAGGTTTTGTTGTTCTCCCTCTTTCCTTCATCTCCTTGGAAACTGTGAGCACACACTGCTAGCTTTCCCAATGTGGTATGCATTTTTGACATGCACGAGTTTGTTCTTTTTTCATCGTATACTTAAGAGTCAAATATAATTACTTGTACATCCCCTATATCAAAATAAAATGCTGTTTTACAAAATATAAAAGAATCTCCATTTTATTAAAATGTACCATATGTGAAATTATACATATTTTCAGTTACACTGCATTTCTATATTTTTGTCATTTTACTCAGGCTGTTCTAATGAATACATCTTTCTGTTTTATACTCTGCTTACCCTATTAAATATGCTTAACAGAAATCTATAATGCTGGAAAAGATCTGCAGGAAACTGCTTTAATACAGGATGCCTACAAGACAGCAAGTCAGTATTCCACACAACTATCATTTCTACTTCTATACTGTCATACTGAATTTCAAGGCAAATGCTTCTTCTTGTAAAACAGTATATCATTACAAAGAGCAGGAAATAATAAGTTTGAAACAATAAATATTAGTAAATAAAATGCAAATATTTTTGGTAATAAAGCTCAAAATATTTTATATATGTGCCTTTTTTGCATATACTTAAATTGGGAAAATCTAGTCAAATTTTAAGAACACTTATTAAGCATGAATTCTTTACTCAGTGAAATTACAATATATTACAGAGCAACATTTTTCATATGAAAGTGAAAACTTTCATTAGCAGCATTTTTATAGAGATTACTGCAGAATCCTACAAGGCAAATCTGTTGTTACTCTGAGAGAAAAATCAGTGGAATTCTGGTTTAGCATCTGTAAGAGATCTTAGCTTTATAATTAATTTTACCTGTAATCAAACTTCAAATTAAAAAAGACATCATATTTTCTTACAGATTAAAACTTCAGCAAATCAGGAATTCTTAGCTCATATATGAGAATGTAAAAAAGAGTATCTGTACAAAGTGAGAAAAATATTTTATTATTATGAAGTAAATAGTTGTTCAGTCTTAGGTTCTATATAGTTATCAACTTTTTATCAATCTTGCATTGATGATTTTCAGGTGGTAAACCTGCAAACTAAACCTATGATAATGTAATATTTTACAGTTAATTATCTCCTACTTCACCATGGCTATTTTTTAACATTTCTTATCAGTTTGTTGACACACCTAGAGTTTTAAACATTGTTTTCCCTGGAATCAAGAACAGAACCCAAAATTTCTAGTTCCAGGTGTTCCATGCTCTCATGAAACAGTTATCTAATCAGCTGGGGGATTCAATTTCAGAAAAAGTGATTGTTAATGGTGCCAGTTAGTTTTTTTCATGGGAACTAGAAGTCTGTTCTGAATGACCCAAATCCAATATTTCTCTGCATATGTGATTTATACTTTAATTGCACAGACGAGACCTCTGGAATTTGTAATTTTACTGAGTAGAGAACACTAAATGGCAAAATTAGAAATTTTGAGGCTATTTTTGCCACCTGATGATGTTGATTCTTTAAATAATTAGGTAAATTTCTCTCTGGGGGACTTATATCATTTAGAACATGAGATGGATTGCAAAGGAGCTCCACAATGATGCAATTTATGGAAATGTTCTCTCTGGAATCTCTAGCTTGCTGCAGAAGTTGGAAGAATTAATATTATTAACAGACAGAAAGGAAGTCTAGCACTTGTCTGCAACAAAGCTGTATCATGTTACTTGTTTTTCTGTATATTTCTATTCTGCTGTTGTGGTCTTTTTTACCAAAATTTTCAAAGGTTACATGTGAGCATTTAATTTCATTCAGTAATTTAGTACTCACACAGAATCTTTAAGCAATTTACCTAGGATCAGTGATATCTTTGAAATGATCAGTCTCAAACATTCAACTGATCCTGATTTTCTGCTAAAGAAGCCCCCAAGAGAAATTGCTCTCAATTTTTTTCTTTTTCTATCACACTTTCTAAAGTGAGAGAAACATGATGTCATGGAATTTGCTACCTATAATTATTCATTACTGTTTACCTGCCAAGCAGATGAGAAAAATTAAAAATAAAATTAATCATTCAACTTTTTTTATCCCTTGTATAAATTATTAAAGTACAATTTTGATAATATTTAGTCAACCAGCTTTTAGTTGATAGTGTCCCATAGGTTCCTTTGGTTACTGTAGATCAATACTGCAACACCTATATAAAGTTTGTTCTGTATCTGCCTTAGTATTAATGTTGTCCAGAAGAATTTTTCCTCCTCTATAGATTTGACATCAGGTAGGTCAAGAGTGATCTACAGCAAGATACCTGTGATAAACTCTTACACAGCAATGCATTGCATAACCCTTGTACTTCATCAACAGTTGCGCTCTCAAAATACTTGACTGCCTTTGAAGTCTCATTTCTTGTTAATTCCTTTTCCTTTGTGGAGCTTGAAATGGTACCTAATACTTGGTAAATTTAACATAACTCTCCTCTTTCAGGACTATACTATTAGCTCTTTTACCTACAGATGTCATCCTCCATATTCCATGTAATATTTTTCCATCTAATGTCCCTCAGTTCATTAATCTATCCACAGCATAAATGTGACCCTGAGACATTCTGTTACTAGGTAACATGTTGATATTATCCTGAATGAAATGGGGGCTAGGCAAATAATTGTTCTGGCCCAACAAAGCATTTCTTGCACTTTTATGTTGAAGTCAGCTTTCTCACTCTGAGCGTAGCTGGTACTGTGAGACTTGTTTTGGACATAGAAAGTATAGTTTGCTGTACAGTAATGTTACCCTAAGCTTTGCTTTTGATTTTTCACAGCTCACTTCAACTCTTTTTGTTAAACAGTAATTATTAAGAAAATTTAGAAAGCTTCTCCAGAAAGTTTGATGATAATAAGGAGGATAGTATGATAAAGAGTTGTTCTATGCAAGTGTTTTGAAGACCTTTCTACATGTTGGTCTTACTTAAAACTATTATTATATGGTTTATTTTGTCTGGTTGTCAGTGGGAGATGAATGGGAGAGCTGAGAAGGCATTAAAATGTAATAGAGAATGTATTGAACCAGACTGCAGAATAAAATGGACATGATGAACAATTTCATCCAGTACAAATCAAGAACTATTCAAGTTTTTATGGGCTGCGCACACCCTCCACCCCCATCCCACCCTCCCCCACGCCTTTTCTTCCAAATGGATTGTTGTGTATGGTATTATATGATTTGTATAATTTCTTGTGTGGCACTGAAGCCTCTGAAGGTCTACTTGTCTTTATTTCAGATACATTCATGTAATAACAGCATATCCATCTGTTCTCTGGCATGAGGTTACTGCTTATTACATTTAACTCAGTTTGGCTGGGGAGTGTGGTTTGAACAACAGGACAGGTACGATGGGTGAGGCTTAGAGATGTTCTTGAACCTATTGAAGTGACCATGTGCTCTCAGCAGCACTCAAGGCTGCATGGCTTGGAGCTCCTTCCAGAGAGCTGCGGCATCTAAAGACCAGCAGGCGTGGCTAACTTAGCCAGATATAGAGTTTACCTGGGCAGATATCCAACTGTAGCTACGGGATAGAGGCTTGACCTTATAAGTCTAAGGTCCCAGCCTCTTGCTTTTTAGCGTCTTAGGTCTACTCCTTGGTGTAAAGAATTTGGGCCTGGCTTTTTTATTTATCCCAGCTAATTGGATTGCTACATCTGTTCCTTTTTCTTTAGATTGTAAAGGTTTGTTGGTAAAGATTAACAGACAATTTAAAAAACAGGTAACTACATAAACACAGTAACAACAACTAGACATTCATTTGTATCTCAGGTGAGTTTTATTTTTGAAGTAGACATGTATAAATTATTTATTACCAAAACAAAATAAAAAATGTATTATTTCTATTCTTTAATATTCTGTCATCTTGGAGTCCAATGAATTTCTGTTTTAAAGGCAAAAATGTCACGTGTGAAACAAGTGGGACTTTTAGCTGCTGGATGTCAGCCATGGAACAAGGATATATGTGCCGCTAGTGGGGACAGATTTGCCTACTGTGCTACCCTTGCTATTTATATTTATCAGGTAAGGTTATTCTTGTTTATCAGATTAGTTACACTTCCACATTGTTCTTGATCTCACTTTGAACACTTTCAGCAAATGCTTCTGCAATGTTTTTGCAAGTATGGTTGCTGCTGAGAAGATGTCTATGTAAAGCTCAATATTCCATTCAAGATAGCCCTGAAGTTGTATGTGTCAAGAATTATCTTTAATAGACAGGCTTACAGTGCAGCAAACATTTGAGATGAGTGAAGTTCAGTGAAGACTGGGTTCTGAGGGAGAAATGAAGCAATTCCACAATTCTATTTGTACATAGTATAAAATAGTCTTTTGCACAGTGGATTAAAATAGTTCGAAGTTGTGTATTCAGTGACCCACCTTTATTTAATTTGGCGTCTGGACTTCTCAGAGCCGTGGTCTTCTGAAGTTTGCAGTTGCTGTACATCAACACCTAATTAAAAATGTGACATAGAATTTTCAGATCGAGTAATATGCGAGGAAATAAAGGATGTACTTACTCTAATTTTAAGTGCTATACTGGTAGTAGGATCAAAATGAACAAAATTTACTGTGTCATGTTTAGGCTTTATTTTTTTTTTTTTAATATATTTTTGACTGTACTAAGTAATTTAAAAAATGAGAAGGATTTCAAACTCATTTTTATATCCTATCCAGTTTACTTTGGAGATTACTAAATGATTGTTACCATGCCTATAAATAAAGCATTTTAAGATTGTTTGAGTGCATTTCTAAAAGAAATATAATAATTTATAAGTGACAGGATGATAGACATAAAACTGTGTTTTGGATGGTTGGATATCGGGCAACCTTTCTTTCCAAGTCAAATGTATGGGAATTTATTTTATTGAGATACGAGGTACTGGCAATAGTTAAATGCACAATAAATACTCTACTACTATTAACTGTGTAACTCTACTACTATTGCATGAAGTATTCTTCAACCCAGAGGTATTTTTAAGTAAGTTTACAAAAAATGTATTTCTAAAATGAATTTTACTATTTGTTTAGCTGGATCACCGATATAATGAATTCAAGCTCCATGCGATTATGTCTGAGCATAAGAAGACAATCACAGCCATATCTTGGTGTCCCCACAACCCTGATGTGTTTGCAAGTGCCAGTGCAGATAGTTTAGTGATCATTTGGAATGTGAATGAACAGAAAGTTGTGGCCAAGCTGGACAATACAAAAGGTATTTTAGACATGGAGATCTGTTTTATCCACACAACTTAATCCATGGGTATGAGAAATATTTGATATAGTGCAAACTCTATAGTTGGCAGGCTGGAGTTTTGACAATTGCTTAACATAATATTCTTGTCAGATTTGTTGCAGTTCATTCTAGAAAATAATATTTTGTTGAGCAGGGGAGAAAAAAAACCCCGCAACATAACATTATTTTCATCACTATATAAAAGGATAATTATTTAAATTTCAAAATAATAAATTTCATGATGACTTCAGCTAAGTGAAATAATAACAGATATCTTTAGCAGATTCAAGTATAAATTATCAGTGAATTTGAACAACAGCTTCCTTATCCTTCCCTACCTGAATCTTGTCTCTACAGGCCTTGAAACTGCTGTAGATTCTATTACAAATCTAGGGTGCTAAGCATCCATGTTACAGTTACATTTCCTTGCCCAGTTCTGATTTAGGCCATTTAGTAAAAAACAATACCTATATTTCTGTTCTTACAGTCAATCTCATCAGGTGTCCTTGACTCCTACATTTTAATTCTTGGAAAGTGAGTGCGACCTAAGAACAGTCAGAATCTCAGGATCTAATAAGCTGTTTTGGGACTCCCTACTCTGTTCTCTCCAGAGTATTTAGGGATACTTCCGGAAATCTTTTACATCTTGCATATCATACAAAAGAAAACTTTACAGTGTTTTAATCTATTCTGAAAGAAATATTGTATCAGTTTATGCATGAATATAAATGCTGGTACTTATTTTTCAATACATTGCTTGTTTAAAAATCTACTTCAGCCAATGACTACACATAAAAGAAGTGTTGTTATTATCATTTTAGTATTTTTAGAAACTAATTTAAGATAATATGTTTAAACCTTCTATTGGTTTCTCCTTTAGTCCCTTTTACACTGCTAATAAAAGTGTCTAAATACAGTTTAAAGTTTTCAGCTTGAGCAATTTGCCATACTGCCATTTATTCCTTCAGGCACACATTATTAAGTTATGAGGATGATGAAGGTTGGAGATGTTAAGATCAAAATTCTTAAATGGGACTGCCTACAGTTAGGTATTAGAGAACTGAAACCAAACTGTCATATATCCAGAAGGAAGCTATCAAGAGTTCCCTTGTATTATGGACCGACCTTTCAAATTTTGGCACAAGTATTTGCTTCTGTTAGATTTATCTCTGAATTACTTTGTATTTTTCTAAAATAAGCATTTTGAAATTTTCAGTATTTAGTAGCAAATAACTTACAGTAAAACATAGTAGTGAATGAAATTCTAAATGAATGAATGAAAGTATTGGTTGCAGGATCAGGCTTATCCTCTTTCAAATGTGTGATTTTTCTTTGGCACTGATGAGGGACAGATATGAAATATGGCCCATCAAAGTAGCATAAAAGTAATTTGGGAAATAATTTTACTTCCTACCTTTGGAAGTCCGTAGTTTACTTTTACACTGTAAGGTGTTCAGACAGTTGTCTAAATTTCAGTCAAGCAATTTTTATATAGAACAAACAATTATCTCTACTGTTTTTCAAGATAATTGCTGATACTGGGTCAAGGAATACTAAACTGAATTTTGTATGCTGTTTCTTATAAGGTTTATCTGTATGTTTCAGGAATTCCTGCATCCCTTGGCTGGTGCTGGAATGCAGGTGATGCAGTTGCATTTGTATCCCACAGAGGTCCTCTGTACATTTGGACTATCTCAGGACCCGACAGCGGGGTAACTGTGCATAGAGAAGCACATAGTTTCTTGTCAGATATCAGTCTGTTTAGATGGCATCCAAAGAAAAAAGGAAAGGTGGTATTTGGACATACTGATGGAAGCCTATCTATTTTTCAACCAGGTAAAAACTCATATGGGAAAATATTTAGTTTTATATATGTATCTCTTGTTTCTCCATATGAATGCAATTCTGCACTTTTAAAAATTAGATTCTATAATGTAGGTACACATAAAACTTGTACTTGAGTCATAATATTTGTATTCCTTCTATATAAAAAAAAAATATGTTTTCTCAGATAAAGAATTCAGAGCATTTTCTTTGTCTCCTCTCTTTTGTGACCAAGAAAAGACTGCAATTTTTTGACAACTGCAATAAACACTTTTTTTTTTAGAATGATAACAGCCATGATGTTCTGCTGAACTATATTTTCCTGCAAGTTTATTCTTCTGAATGGAAAGACTTGAATCTTTTGATTACTTTCCTACTTTTGCATTTGTTCTGGAGTCCTCTGTTTAATATTCTAGAATCCCCTGCAATTTTATAGGTAGAATCTCATGTTACACTTAATATTATCTTCATGGTTCTGTTCTGTCAAAGGATGGATGGGGAAATAATTCCTCACTTTTTGTCTGAAATCCACCACACACATTTGTGCATACTTTATTAATAGTCTAGTTCTCTGCTAAGAAGGTGTCATGTTGATGAGTTCATTTGAAGGTAAAATTTCACTTGTTTTCATAGTTTTCTTCAAAGGCAGTTATATGTATTAGGTTGACTATTTCAATTTTTTCCTGACTACTTCTTCTTCCTTGAATAAAAATTGATTTTCAACTTCTTGAGAAAAACTGTTCTTTAAATAATGTGTTAATTTTACATAGAGTTGTTTTGCAACAGGCATGCAAAATTTATTTTCCTTCAGTTCACTCTACTAAGTTGCCACACAGGATGTCACAGAGGACAGATTCCCCTACTTCTGTAGTGCTGACTGAATTAGCTCTGGCATTGGGAAAAGGAAATTAATTTTAATATGATAACATCTAAGTATTTATCAGACTGAGACTTTTCATGAAGTCTGTCTAGAATGATCTGAATATGAAAAAAGAAATAAGAAGAAAAATATTTAAAATATCAAAATTATGTTCTACAAATGAAAATATAATATAGGCCAAAAAATATAGGCAGTGGCAGTTTTATGTGCCCCAGTTCAAGTTGCTGTAAAAAATTGTCTAAGGAAAATTATCCATTACTGTTGGGGATAAAATTATTTGCATCAATTCAAAATTTAGATTAGATTATCACAGGAATGCTGCCTTTCTCTGTATTTAGAATAGTTTTCTTTGCTATTGTACTATTACACATATTTATTAAAATAATTTTTTAAATTAAAAAAGAAAAAGTAAGTTGCTTCCTATTCTCAGCATACATAAGATTCTTCATTTCCGACAGAGAAATAAAATTTGGAATTTGAAAGTTTATATATGTAGCTGGGTGAAATTTCTGCATAAGTAGCAGACTACACATGTCTACACATGAATGTTTTTTTTAACTGTTGTTATCTATTTAGTTTTCTCTCCCATGGCTATATTTTCTTTTTTATTAATGCTAAACTATGAATTAATGTATCAGAACATTTAGTGTAAAGAAAATATATGCAAGAATATAAGATTAATATCCAATTTTTGGGGAGATTCAATGCAGTCATATAGAGCCAAATGTTTTCCCTTTCATTTGTTCTCAAAATAAGCACAGCTTACTTAAATGACCTGTGACTCAGTTGCTTGATTCATACTGTTTGTGTCTTCTTTTAATGGAAAGCAAAATTTAACAGTTAGGGTTTTCATGAGGTTTGCTTTTTAGGGTATGTTTTTGAAATGCAGGTAAAACTGAGTGGCTCCAAGATACATACAGTCTTATACTCTCCCACCAGGTGGTTGTGCTTTCTAGGGGCTAAAGCATTTGAATATGGATGGCTTCACTCATTCGAGGACTTTTTGCTTTTAATTCTTGTATAGCTAACTGAAAAATGGCAATTATGCTTTGTTGTCTCTTGTTTTTCATTTCAATGTTGATTTGCAGTAATAAAGAAGAAAGGTGAGTTGTAATGTAAGCAGGGAACACATTGTTTAAAATTGGGAGTTCTCAATTTTTTGGCAAATTAAAGCAATTATCATACTTCTGCTGTTATTACCAGTGCTTCAGTTTGTTCCCTGAAAAAAATGGAATCAAGAAATTGGTTTATGCTGTTAATTGTTGTGCAGTCTTAAATTATTTCTCCCATTTCTGGTACCTAATTTTAAAAAAGTTGCCCTAGATGTATTGTGTATGAACCAGTACCAGAATTGAAAATTAGATTGAAGCTGAATAATGGAAGGTGTCAATTCCTTATTTCTAGAAAAGTAGTCTTTTTTTTTTTTTTTTTTAAGATCACAACTTCAAAAATACAGATCTATATCATTTGGACTGTACACTGTCTTATAAAACTAAGATTCATCTCTAAAAATAAAAAGAGGGAGCTAAATATGTTATTAAATAAGAGGGTTTTGATAATATGGATCATTAAGTGAAACATTATCTTTTTTGTAAGCGTCAGATACTTTATGGTCTGTTTTGGCTACAGAATCTATAAATGTTTCATAGCTGCACACATAGTTTTAAAGAAAAAAAAGAAAGTATAAAGGTAGTTGTTCAGGAAATGCCTTTACTGCCACAGTTTTTTCTGGTTCATACTGATTTATTTTGCCTGTATTTGCTGTGGTATGCAGATTTATTTACACTCAAATGGCTTGTATTTTATGCTGTGCTGCAGACCTTACTCACAGAAATTCTTAGAACAATGTATATGATTTAACATCCTTTCCTTTCCTATAAAATTTTGTTTATAAACCTGACAGCTGTTTCCGCTATATTAAACATAAAGTCGAATCTGATAGAAAAGAAATACTCAGAGTTAAATTGCAAAGATAGCTTCATTACTTTCACAGGTGTAGACAATAGAGCAGGCTAGTGAAAATTTCAGGGAGAGAGGAAAAAATTATGTTTGCCAACCTTGTAAATATTGAAAGGCTATATTTGATTTATTTTTTAAATAATATGTTTTCTTGTGTACTTTAAAGGTTCTAAAAATCAGAAACATGTCTTAAGACCAGAGTCTCTTGAAGGAACAGATGAAGAGGATCCAGTTACAGCTCTGGAGTGGGACCCTTTGTCAACTGATTACCTTCTTGTTGCTAATTTACATAATGGTATTCGACTAGTTGATTCTGAATCTCTGTCCTGTATCACAACTTTTAGTTTTCCCAGTGCAGCAGCATCTGTTCAGTGTTTAGCCTGGGTTTCAAGTGCACCTGGAATGTTTATAACTGGAGGTAAGGCTTTTATTTCCTGATTTGTACAAAGATAACAAATACATGACTGAGTCTTCAAAATCCAAGTTTGATTTTTCTCTTTCATAGTATTTTTACAAGCAGAAGTATACATTAATTGTACAAAAAAAGACCGTAACGCAAAACCAGAAAATAATAAAACTGCACTGAGCAGTTTTCACGTGTTTTAAAAATTATAGCTACATGAATAGGTGACTTTCTACAATTTTTTATGCTCAATAATATTCTACTCATGTACCCTTTAACAAAAAATATAGGAATTCCTTTGGGAATAGGAATAAAAATGCATTGTACTAATTGATGTCACTTCAAAGATTTAAAAAATTTAGAAGGAGAAAAGAATCTATTTCTTGCCTCTTTTCTACACCATAGACATTTATGGTTCAGGTTGAAGTAATGAATAAGGAAACTAAGACTGGCAGACTATTTTATAATGAGAGAGGTTCCATAGAATTTATCTGTGTTTAAATAGCTAATATTAATAATGATTGTTGTTAATAGTGATATGGCCATGGTGGTGAATGGAGGATAAATAGGATTCCGTGGATGGAATGATCTCCAGAAGTTCCCTCCAATCCTAACTATTCTGTGTTTCTATGGAGTTGACAGTGACTGCTTATAAAATTATTCTTAGGACTTGAAGTTTAATTCAGTGCTGCATTTTTGTATAAATCAGTCCTCAAACCACATATCTCTGTGTTTTGTTTGTTTTGTTTTTTAAACCTCAGATTCTCAGGTTGGTGTGTTACGTGTTTGGAATGTTTCACGTACAACACCTCTAGATAATTTTAAGTTGAAGCAAACTGGTTTCCATGGCTTGCATGTGCTAAGTTCTCCTCCAAAGAAAAAGTGTAAGTGTAATTTTGATTGTTATTCATTTTAATGGCTGTAACTTAAGAAAATCCTATTTATGAGTTCTGTTATGTCTAGATCAATCTCTGGAGGGTTGGTCAACTATTTGGTTCTTGATTAAAGTACCTTCTGCTTCATGTGGATTAGACATAATCATAATGCATAATTATAATGATAATATTAATAATAATAATGATGCATAAAGGATCAAGAACTTTATAAGATCCTTCTTTAGTAGGCCAGGCTTCATACAGGAATTCTCCATTTCTTTTGTTGTAAATTTAATTAGAATACAAATATTTTACTCTTATAATTTTACTTGCTATTAAATAAGAAGTAATCTTCTCTCTTTGTCTTTTGCTTTATATTGTTAAGCACGTTCATCACAGTATCCTACTAAAAATCACCATACATCTTCAACAAGTGAGGCTGTTCCTCCTCCAACTTTAACCCAAAACCAAGCATTTTCTCTTCCTCCTGGTCACACTGTCTGTTGCTTCATGGACGGTGGAGTGGGACTTTATGACATGGGAGCCAAAAAGTGGGATTTCCTTAGAGATTTGGTATGGTTCATCTCTGTCTTTGAATATAGAGTTTATTTGGCTTATGCACTTTCTTCTAATAGCAAAATAACTGGAGAATAAAGTCTTTGCAGTACTGTAAAGCAATTTCTATTGTTAAAAAAGAGCCTAAATTTCTAGGAAACAAAATGACAGTTTTGAAGTTTAAAGTAATCTTTTATTGGAAATCACTGAATTCTGTTGGAAATATTCTTTAATTCTTTAAAATGGTTTATTTTAAACCAGAAATGAAGATTTAAGGACTTTTTGTTTGTTTGTTTATTTTTAACTGAAATTTTAGTCCGATGGCCTTTTCAGAAATTTTCTCTAGTGGGTTTTCTATAATTCAGAATAAAAGTTTGAGTCAAATCAGAGAGCTATATGGTGAATACACTCAGTTTAACATTACAAAGATTGGATTATTAAATTTTCTTTGAAGCTGAAATTCAGAAATGGGTTTAGCACGTATTAGATGAGCCTCTTCTTCACCAGGCTTTTGATTGTTGAGCTTCTTGAGGATATTTCTCTTTTCCTCTTTCCAAGATCCCTTTTCATTGAAAAAAAAACCCCAAACAAACAAAACACAAATAATTTTCAGCTGTACTACCATATGTATTTGAAGAGAGACTGCTGGCTGGTTTTATCTTTCCATTTTTATTTGGTTTGGTTCTGTAAAGCAACTGAGGCTAAAAAAAATTCTGACATAATACTTGTGTTTCATATATTTGCCAATTTGAATTCTATATATGCATGTCTTGGAAAACAACCAATTGATACATTAAATCCCAGTTTAAACTGCAGTAGAGCATAGACTCTCTCTAGAAACACAGAATATTCAGTGAGGTACTAGACAACTTGTAGAACCTGTTCAACATACAGAGCTTTATTTTTTCAGTCAGGTACTTTTTACCAAAAGGGAAAAATTGTCCCTGCTTTTAAAAATTATGGGGTTTTTTAGTTTTTTTTAGGTTTTTTGCTTAGTTTTTAATTCAATTTTTTAGCAACATAGTTGCAACTGAAAATGCTAACAAGTTCCTGGCATTGCATATCCTGTGCTTTCAGGAAAGAATTTTTCTGGTTCTAATAATAATTTATGAAAGAGCATGTTATAGTCCAATTTATTTTATGCCTTTTAATTTTGACTAATAGGCCTAAATATAAAGGGGCTTTGGAACTCTTAATTGACCTGACAGGTAAATTAAATACAATGTATTTTAGAGTTTGAGCTAGAGTTGGACTTCTGAAAAAAAATCAAATGTAATAAAATGGATTAAATATTTGTTTCATTTAAGGGACATGTTGAGACCATCTTTGATTGCAAATTCAAACCTGATAACCCTGATCTTCTTGCTACAGCTTCATTTGATGGCACAATAAAAGTTTGGGACATAAATACTTTATCAGCGGTTTATACATCTCCTGGTAATGAGGGGGTTATTTATTCCATTTCTTGGGCTCCAGGTAAGAATATTTTGCTGTATGTCTAAACATTCTTTGAATTAGCATTGACTGCAGAATTTGTCATATAAAAGTATTAGTTTTATATGGGAAGGCATCTTATAAAGTTTAAACAAAACTTAATTATCTGTGAAACCAGCAGAATTCAATGCTTCAGACCTTGCTGAATCTTACCCTTCTGAGTAACGCTTCCATTATTTCATACTCAAAATGGAGGGAGGAAAATCTCCAGAACATTTCTAACATGGCATTGCACAGATGACAAAATGTATTGCTTTGCATGAGAAGCAGCTACTTAAAGAAATTCAGATTATATTTTATGCTGAAATAGTGGAACATATGTATTTAGCTCTTTTTCTCCCTTCTTTGAGGAGGAGTCTAATCACTGAGGAACTCTGCTTTAACCTTTGAGAATAGGAAATGTCTTATCTGCAAAGCATCTACTTTTTCTTGAACAAATCAGTGGAGTCACTGGGAAATTTTGTTTTCAGAACTGTTCTGTAACCCTCTTTGGTGTACCTGAAAATACAATTCTGATAGCTGTCAATAGTTAACAATAGGTTGACTTCCCTGTTGTGTTTTATATCTTTGGAGAGCAGATGTAGAGTTTTTAAAAAAAATCTAAATATTTAATCTGTCTGTTCTCACCTGCACTTTTAATCTCTTAAGAAATAATAAGTGTCAGGGGAAAAAATATTGTGGTGGGAAGCTTGACATAGTCTGCATATGTGAAATTGCACTTTTTCTTGCATCTTATATCTCTTCACAAATGATTTGTCTTGCTCTATGGAATCATGGCAATGTGAAATACAGTGCTTATGCTTGGTTATTTAGTTTTAAAGTTTAAATTCAATTTGTATCTGTATTGCATGTTGAATGAATAATTTGCTGCAGGAGGGGTGTGGGGTTGTTGCTTTCAGTTTCATTGTTTTGTTTTTTTTTTTTTTATAAAGTAAATTGGAAGCACATGCTTCAACTTTGTTCCTTACCACCCTGTCCCTCCCAGCCAGAACTTTTGGTGATTCTTTCAGCTTACTCCCAGACAGTTCATATCCACTTTTTACTTTGTTCCTAATATATAATCTAATGCATGCTACCATTTTTTTTTTTTTGTCTCAGAAGACCTTTGAGAAAAGTGATTATTCCTTTTCCTTTTTTCTCCCCCATCACTCTCCTGCCTGAGTTTATTACCATTTTATATATTTACCTTGCTAGACTCCTCCTGTATAGATTCTTTTCTGCCTCTGAAACTTGAAGTAAAATAACAGTCAAAACTTTCCTATAAATCTGCTATTTATGAAGAGCGTAGCTATAGCGGGATAGAGAGTCACTGTGATGAGGAGAATTGGGTGGCTTTTGGATTAGACCTGCATTGAATTTTCAGGTTCTCACTGTGGAGTTTCGAACTCAGATTTTCCACCCTGTAGAGTGTGGTTACAGATTCAGGTACTTTCTTGATGGTTTTAGGTGCAGCAGTGGTGCAAGATTAAGAAAACAAAATACTGTTAGATTTTCTCTCTCACTTTTATGATTTGTCTTTATATGTAGGGAACTTTAAAGGAAAATGCTTTAGTTGCTACTGCTTAAAGCTTGAAACATTGAGGTTACCTCTCTTTCAGTTTGAGTCATTTGCATCATGATCATTAATTTCATACATGCAAGACTTTCAGCTGGCATTAAGATACCTTTTATAGCAATAGGATTTTTATTTGACCATTCCTCAAAATAGGAATATAGGAAAACAGGTCAGGCTTTCACTGAAATTGATGTTTGTGACTTAGTAGCAAATGCTGGCCTTTAACTATAGAAAATGCATGTTCGTGTACCACTGATGTCTTATGTTCATATTACATTTCTTCAATTTAAAGTAGAACCACTGTCAAACAATATTGTGATTTTATAACTATTGTAATATTTTACAAACATCTTTCTTTAAAGGAAATCTGAACTGCATAGCGGGTGGAACATCCAGAAATGGTGGCTTTATCTGGGATGTTCGAAAAGGCAAAATGATAACCAGATTCAGTGAGGTAAGATGAGATTACTTCTTTTTTTGTCTATATGAAATGTAAGTTAGTCATTCCCTCTAGTGTCCATAAACAGAGACTGCCAAAGTACATATGTTTTTAGAAGGTGCTATAGTATAAAAATCAGTGTAGTTATGTGGGTGACAGTTTGCATGTGTGGCAGAAGTATTTTTACTTCCTCAGACTGGATTTGTGATATGAGAGTCCATCCACCAGATGGACTCCGTCATCTAAAAATTGGTTCTGTAGGGATACATGGCAAAAGCATAGCTGATTCCTTCTTAACTGTGTAAACATATATGGACATACAGACTCAGCATCAAAATGAAAACTCTGTTCTGTATTTTCAAACATAAGGGCCAAAAAAATCTTTCTGTACCTGAAGCCTAGATCAATAAAGCTCCATTTTGCAGCACACTAAGCTGTATGACTCATTTAGTGGTTTGCCTTGTATTACCTGAAATTTATCCAGGCATTTTTAAGTCCTGGAATAGTAGCATAGTTTTTATTGGCAGAAGGAGTTGTCTAATACTATACTGTAGTATTTTACACTATTTTGTGTATTCCTAGTACATAGCTGTGTTCTTTAGATTATACAAACATTATTTAAGTATGAGATCTGCATCAATGTACAAGAGATGGTCTTTAAGAGAGGTGGGGGAGTGAGGAGAGGCACGAGCAGAAAACAAATATACCTTCCTTCAGGAGTTCTGGGATTCTAATACTGATATTTGCATTTGTGCTACTAAATATCTTTTCTGTAATACCGGTCCTGATACACGTCCCAATTAAGTTTTCTCATACCACAACTTTTCATCCCCATTAACCTCATTATTCCAACAAGTAACAAACATTTATTCAGAATCACTGAATGATTAAGGTTGGAAGGGACCACAGGAAGTCATCTGGTCCAACCTCCCTGCTCAATCAGGGTCATCCTAGAAGACTTTACACAGGATTGCATCCAGATGGTTCTGTAATATCTCCAGAGAGGGAGAGTCCCCAACCTCTATCCATTCTAGTGCTCAGTCTTACACAATAGACAAGTTCTTCCTCCTGTTCAGGTGGAACTTCCTGTGCATCAGGAAGTGCACAGTTTCTGCCCATTGCCTTTTGTCCTTTTGCTCAGCGCCACCAAGCAGAATCTGGATCCACCCTCTTGGCAGCCTCCCTTCAGATACTGACAGACATTGACGATCACCTCTCAGCTGTGACTTCTCAAGACTGAACAGGCCAAGCCCTCTCAGCCTTATCTTGTAAGAGAAATAATTTTTGTTGCCTACTGTTGGATCCTGTCCACAAGCTCCATGTCTCTCTTGTACTAAGGAGGACAGAACTGGGCACTGTACTCCAGATCTGCCCTCACCAGGGCAGAGTAGAAGAGCAGAATCACATTCCTTGACCTGCTGAAATGCTATTCTTAATGCACCCCAGGACACTGTTGGCTTTCTTGGTCACAAGATCACACTGCTGGCTCATGGACAGCTTGGTCTCCAGCAGAACTCCCAGGACCTCCTCCACAGAGCTGCTTCCCAGCAACTGACTAGCCCCAGCCTGTCTGGTGCCTGGGCCGTTTCCCTCCCCAGGTGCAGGACCCTGCAGTTGCCTTTGCTGAATTTCAGCTGGTTCCTCTCTGCCCATCTCTCCAACCTGCCAAGGTCCCTCTGAAGGGCTGCACGGCACTCTGGGGTATTGGCCACTCCTCCCAGCTTTGTGTCATTAGTGAACTTGCTGAGGGGGTCTCTGGCCCTTCATCAAGTCATTGATGAACAAGCTAAATAATTCTGGACCCAGTATTGAACCTTGGTGGCCACCACTAGTGAAAGGCCTCCAACTAGACCCTATGCCATTGATTCCAACTCTCTGGGATCTGTTGTTCAGCCAGTTCTCAATCCACCTCACTGTCCACTCATCCAGTCTACACTTTCTGAGTTTAACTATGAAGACTTTGTGAGAGACAGTGTTGAAATTCTTGCTCAAGTCAAGGTAGGCAATACCCACTGCTCTCCCCTCATCTATCCAGGTAGTTGTGTCATCATAGAAGGCAATCATTTTGGTGATACAACTTTAGTGAATCCATGCTGACTACTCCTGGTGACCTTCTTGTCAGCCATGTGTATAGAGCTAGCCTCCAGAATGAGGCACTCCATCACCTTTACAGGAATTGAGGTGAGGCTTGTTGGCTAGTAGTTCCTTCGGTCCTCCTCTTTCTTTTTTGAAGACTGGAGTGACATTTGCTTTCTTACAGTCCTCACCTCAGACACCTCTCCTGTTTGCCACAACCTTTCAAAGATGACCATGAGCAGCCCCACTGTGATGATAACCAGAACTCTTTCAGCATTTGTGAATGCATCCTGTCAGGGCCCATGGACCTGTGGATGTCAAGTGTTCTCAAACCCAGTCCTTCTTGATCATGGGAAAGTCTTCCTTCTAACATTCTCCTGTGATGGTCCCTTGAGTCAGAGATTCCTGAGAGCTGGTTTTGTCGGTGAAGAGTGTTGTAAAGGTGTTCAGTAACTCTGCTTTCTCTGCATCCTCTGTTACCAGGGTCCCTTGACTGTTTAGTAAAAGGCCTGCATTATCCTTGATTTTCCTTTTGTTATTAATGGTGTTGAAGCACTGCTTGTTGTCCTTGATATCCTTGGCCAGATTTAATTCCAGACGAGCCTTTGTCTTCCTTATCTCATTTCTACTTTTTCTGATAACCTCTCTATATTAATTCCAAGTGGCCTGACCCTGAATCTCTCTCCTGTGTATTTCCTGTGTATCTCCTATATACACTTAAGTAATGACAGAAGTTCCTTGGTTTTTCATCTTCCGTGAAGATCTCGTCTCCTTTACCTGATTTCTTGCTCATCAGAGTGCATTGTTCTTGAGCCTGGAGGAAGTGATCCTTGACTATCAACTGGTTCTCTTGGACCTTTTTTTCCTTGCAAGACATGTTCCCATGGAACTGTTCAAAGAAAATCCCTGAAGAGACTAAAGGTAGCTCTGCTGAAGTCCATGATTGTATCTTACTTGCTGCCCTGCTTCCACCTTTCTTGATACTGAACTCCTGGTCACTACAGCCAAGGTTGCCCCCAACCTTCATCTCTACCACAAGGCTTTCCCTGTTTGTTAGTATGAGGTTCAAGCAGTACAACATTCCTTGTGGGATTCTCTACTACCTGTGACAGGAAGTTGTCATTAGCACTTTCCAGGAAGCTCTTGGACTGTTTGTGCTTCACCGTGTTGCTTCTCCAGCAGATGTCAGGGTATTTAATGTGCCCCAAAAGAACCAGTGCCTATGACTTTGGGGCTACTTCTAGCTGTCTGAGAAAGGCTTCATCCACTTCTTTTTACCTATCAGGCGGCCTATAGCAAATATCTACAACAGTCTCTTTTATCCAAACCATGTTCTACTTGCCCATCATCCATCCCAAGACAGAGCTTGATAAATCCTAAGTGTTGCCTCACACAGGGAGAAATTCCACCAATGTGACTTTGTGGTCTGTCTTTCCTAAACATTGTGTAGCCTTTCATGGTAACATTCCCATCACGCGAGCTATCCTGCTATGGCTCTGTAATCACAGTGCGCTCAAGGGCCTGCGACTGCACACAGATCTCTAGTTTATCTAGGTTGTTCCCCATACTCCATGTGTTGGGGTACAGGCACCTTATAAAGTATTTGATTATGTCCACATCCAAATGAAGGTGCCCAGGGATAGTCCTGTCTAGTGATTATGTCTTTGGCTGCTTGCGCTTGCTCCAGGTACTGCCTTTTAAGCCTCCTTATGCTACTAGGGTGGTTTCTGTTGTTCTTCCCTACATGTTCTCTCTGGCAAGCCTGGCCCTGGCCTCTTTCCAAACTAGTTTAAAGCTCTTGCAATGAGCCCTATAAATGCCTGAACTAAGATCCTCTTTCTCCTTTGAGACATCTAGACCCCATTTGTTGCCAGCAGGCTTGCTGTTCTACAAACCGACCTGTGGTCAAAAGCTCCAGAATTGTACTGGTAACACCAGTATCAAATCAGGTTGTTCATCTGCATGATCTTCCTGTTTCTTGCCACATCATTCCCTGCAACTGTCAGGACAGAAGAGAGCACAACTTGTGCTTCACATCCCTTGAGCAGTTATCCCAAGAACCAAAGGTCCCTCTTGGTTGTCTGCAGCGTTCTTTATTTAAGCTTCAGGTTTATATAGTTAAGGATTGGTCATTCTTCAGCTTGACCTGGTTTTGTCTCTTGGATCCTGGAGGCTCTAGCAGTTTTACTACCTATCTCCCCAGAACCAATGTTTTGGACTTAGATTCTCCAACATCCAGCCTATATTTGGTACTCATTATAATGTGGTTTTGTACAGTATACTGTACTGGGAGAAAAGGGTTGAAGCCCATAGGAGAATGAAGTAAAAAAGATGAGTCAATAGATGAGAGAAAAAGGGGTGAATTATTTCTTATTGATAGGTATTTTGCATTTTTTGAAGCATGGAAAGAATGGAATCTTCTGCATTGCCTGGAGTCATAAAGATTCCAAACGAATAGCAACCTGCAGCAGTGATGGATTTTGGTGAGTGTTATTGGAAGAAACAAAATTGCTAAATGCACTTCTCAAGTCCATAAATTTTGACAGTACTCTCAGTAATTAATTTTAAAACTTTTCTTACTGGACAAAAATTATATTAGTCTTTTGTACTTGTTAGGATATGTTTTTCATGATTTTAAGAAAGAAATAAAAGAAATTTAAAGGAATAGTGTCTAAGACACACTGATAGTGAAACTAAATACTGTTTTTTATTTGGACAAGAATATCTTTCTAGGCTTCCTATCAGTAGAGGACACTTTTGAAAAGCCATCCAACCTGACTTCCTGACTTGTCTTAATTTTTTTTTTTTTTTTTTTTTTTTAGTTTGTTGTTTCAAGAACTAAAAGGTACTATTTTAGAATGAAATAATTACAAGTGCACTATCATGAGAATATAATACATCATTTTTAAAAATGCATGAATGTCCATTGAAACCAATTTTGCATATATTGTGTTTCAGTACATTTTAAAAATCCTTCCTCATCTGTTTCCTCTGCTACCGGTGTCATTCCAGCTCAAACATAATGGGCAGAAATTTTAGAAAACGATCAATTTTCTTTTTAATTCATAAAGATCTATTTGTACCTTAAAACCATGACTACAGCTTTGATTCTGGGCTATGAGGATCCTTTCAAGAAAGATGTATTATCACAGTGAACATTTTTAAAGCCCCTCTGAAGAAACATAGATACTGAAGTCAAGTTAGATGTTGTAGAATCAACATCTAGTTAAATGTTGTAATTGAGGGGCTGATGTTGTTGTGGCTGTTTCTCCTACTCTTTGTGTATATCTTCTTGCTCTCTGGCTTATTTGCACCGAATAAAACTTAATTTTCGACAGCCTACTCAGAATGTATTTTTCCTTATAATATCACATTATAATTGTTTTCAGTATTATTCGAACCATTGATGGCAATGTTCTTCACAAATACAAACATCCAGCTGCAGTGTTTGGCTGTGATTGGAGTCAAAATAACAAGTAAGTAAAAATTAACCCAAAGAACTGACAATATTTACTATTGAAATTGATTACCAGTAAAGTAGCAAAAAGTTATCTAGAATGTGATATTCACTGCGATAGTAATACACTGAAATTATCTGTTCCAAAGTAGGATATGCCTATAGCAGCTCTCTCTTCCCAGCAGTATATTTCGTTGACCACTACGAACTTTCTTAACCTTCAAAGGAGGATTGTTTCATATTGATGAGAGAAAAAAAAAAATATCTAGCTGAATATATAATGGGGGGAAAAAAAGCAGACATTCAATACCAGGAAAGAGGGGTTTAGACTGGTGTCCTTGTAATGACTGCTAAGGTGAAGTAGCAGACAACTAAATACATTGTGATTATATGTAAATTTTCCTAAGATAATTCCTAACAATAACGCATGATCTTTTTGTAAAAAAAATAAATTATATAGTAATTCAATTTAATAATAGTTGTATATTGGGTGCATAGTCAGACTAGTGCAAATATATTCCCCATTACAACTAATGGATCTTTATCAGTTTTTTTCTGATTTAATTGGGTTATCGATAGCTACATCTTGAAGAGAGGAAGGAGAAGCAAAAATTTGCTATTAAAAAAAAAAAAAAAAGCAAATTTTTCACACCATACTTTTTTTAAAATTTAAAAATGCATTCATCATCTCTGTGACCAAGGATTTTGCTCGTTTTATTTTGCAGAGATATGATAGCTACTGGTTGTGAGGATAAAAATGTTCGTGTTTACTACTTGGCAACCAGCTCTGATCAGCCACTGAAAGTTTTTACCGGGCATACTGCAAAGGTGTTTCATGTACGGTGGTCTCCTCTCAGAGAAGGAATCCTCTGCAGTGGCTCTGATGATGGGTGAGTATTTCTGAACTATTAGAAAACTTAAACCTCAAGCAGGACTATTGGAGAAACTTACACCTTTACTTGTAGTGGTGTTGTCAATAATAAATAAGCTAAATCTCTGCCTTGTTCTGATCCAGGTTTTAGCTTTGCTCTTAGCTTTATGTAGTATTTGGGCAGCAGGATCATTATCTAAAATTGTCACAACTGCTATAGTAGTGCAAGTTTCCAAATGCATTCCCAGGAGCAGGGTCAGTGCTGCCTGATACTGTTACTGCAAGGAATAGCACAAGGAGGATACCACATGTTTACGTTACGTCAGAAGAAACAGGTGCTAGACCTGCTCTTATTTGATATTTTTCAAAAGCATACTTAAGTAGAATCTGCAGAGAATTTTAATGAGTATTGGATGCTTCTGTTTTTTGGTTTGTTGACATTGCTTTTGAGGGAGAGAAAATCAGTCCATTGTAAGCAGGAAGAAGCATTTTTCTGTGATTCTGTGTTGCTTCCCTGCAGTGTATACAAGATATATTTGTAAAGTTTGGAGTATTGTTTCTATTGTTTCCCATTATCATTCATTAGAGGTTTATGCTTGAAGAAAAATCTTTTTTTTCATAGTGTAGTGATCCATGACAGGAGACAAATTGATAGAAAACTTTTTAACAATGAAATACATTGAACAGAGCTGGCTCTAGAATTGAACCCTGAGGAGCATTGACCAGTTGCCAGATATTCAGCCCCTTTCACTTCAACTCTTTGAGCCCTGTTGTGATGTAAATAAATATTCTGATAAATTTGAAGCTTAAAATATTGCTGAAGTAGAGATATAGTTATATTTCAAGAGGTCATCTGATGTAGGTTGTTCTCTTGTGTCCTGTTTCAGTACCGTTCGGATATGGGACTATACACAAGATGCTTGTATAAATGTTCTTAGTGGACATACAGCTCCAGTACGGGGACTGATGTGGAATCCTGAAATCCCTTACCTTCTAATATCTGGCAGTTGGGACTATACAATTCGAGTCTGGGACACAAGAGATGGAACATGTTTGGACACAGTTTATGATCATGGTGCAGATGTATATGGTAATATCTTTTAAATTTTATTTCTGTACTGAAATGCATTCTAATATGTTTTGAAATTTATAATGTAAATTAAACAAACAGGTTATTAGGCAAACATATTTGACTACATTTTTAAACGTCCCCTCTACTAGGATTAACGTGTCATCCTAGTCGTCCGTTTACTATGGCATCCTGCTCTCGTGATTCTACTGTGAGACTCTGGTCATTGACACCTCTTATAAATCCTCTACAAATAAATATCATAACAGACAGATGTTGGGATGATATTATCGGCAATACAGGTAAGCAAATTTTATAAGCCATTGTTTGAATTTTCTTTATGTTAATGCTCCTACTCCATTGGTTGTTTTTTATTTTAATTTCATATATTAATCTTTGTGTGTGTTAGATCGCGCTGTGGAGTCCGGAGCTCCTCCTTTGCTGTGTGGTAAAGTTTCCAGGGATATTAAACAAGAATTGGAAAAATTGTCAGGAAATGCTCAAGGAAAAAAACTAAGGTGGTTTTCAGAATTTTTTTCAGTAAGTATTCTGCAAACTTAGGGATATTGTCAGTGTGTATGACTTTCTTTTTTCTGAAGTCAATTTCCAAAACTGAGATTTCTTTTTTCTCTACCATATTTTTCTCTCTTTCTTGAAGGAAGCTGAGAAAACAGGCAGAAATCAGTTCATTTCTTAACAGGTTGGCATATAAAAATATCCATAATTGAATTGTTTGTCAATTGTGAAAAACAAATATCGCTAATTTACCTTTGCAAAAAACAAATCAGCTTTTTACAAAGTTAAATTAGCGACATAATATTGTTCTCTATAGGAAAGGTTAATTTGACAGCAATTTGCTATTTAAGAAAATGAAATTATAATCAAATTGTGTTAGATTTTTTAAATTTTTAATTCATTATTTAATTAATCAAAAGAACACCCTCATTACTGATAAGGTTTGAACTGCCCAAGTCTGTGCCCAAACTGCTCTTTATGTTGTAGGAACTTTAGATGATCTGTGCCTCAGTATCCATCTGTTGCCTTTTCTCCATTGCACAGTAATATTTTGTATAAATTGCTGCAGCCTCTCAGTGCAAATGAGTTAAAAATATGGCTTTCTGTGAGTTCTTACCTGAATAGCAGCTGCACTTGATGTAGAATAAGGCCAAAATGACTTGGAACTATTGGTTCTACTATTGCTTGAGCTTGTGTCAAACACTGTTGAAATTTAAGTCAAAACACTGATCCAAAAAGACCAAGTTCATCCAAAATTCTTGGTTTGAATTCTAGCTAAATTGAAGTGTATAATTTAGAAATGGTGAAACAATCTTTCTCAATTTCAAACTTAGACATTTTCTCTTTTGTTAAAAATATATTTATGGAATTCTTTGTTTTACAGAAGTTAAAAATTTTGTTTTTGCATGTTGATTTGAGAGTAAAACTGTTTTAAGAATACTAGAGTTTTCCAAGAACAAAAGCTTTTTTTGTCAATTATGCTCAGTGCTTTTTGAATTCAGAAAGTGAGGTATTGGGCTAAACTATAAAGAGTCGAATAAAATTTTCAGTGGACAAAAGAAGAGAGAGTAGCTTTTTTTCTTTTTTTCTTTTTTTCTTTTTTTCTTTTTTTCTTTTTTTCTTTTTTTTTGGGGGGGAGGTGTGTGGGGAAGGAGATGTTTCCCTAGTAGGATTTCATGCTTTTTACCAGCTCAGAAATAATTGAATAACAATCTGAACTTGTGATCCTGTTATTCTTAGAAAAGCTTCTTTAGGTCAAAGGTTTAATGATTTTTTAAGCTTTTGAGTACTCACTGTCCTCTAGACTTCATTCAGTGTTAAACTGCGGTCCTGTTTCTACAGGATTGATTCAAAGGCTAGGCCAATAGAAATTAATTTATTATTAAAAAAATTATTTTGTCCATATACCGTTATACTATTCTGTCTATTTTAAGATTTAATATTAAGATAGTAAACCAGGTTGTGGCAGTCAAGCCTTGAAGCTCTTTTCTACCTGGCCCATGCCTTTACTTTACAGAAAGTGGTAAACAAGTCCTGGGTCAGCTCCTGCATGCCAGCAGCTGACTGTTGGTTTGTGCCAGAAGTAGACACAAGATAGCTTGCATTTCTTTGAGAGCAAAAGGAAAAACTTTAATGGCGAGCCCTCAGCTACGGCCACACATAACCAAATAGGTTCATGGACCTCACTGTATCTTTAGAGCCTTCAAGAAGATTGAAGGACTTGTAGTATCTTGAACTAATTCAAGTTTTCATAATAAAGGTTCTAATATCGAAATTATCTGAAATTGTATTTCTTGGAGCTGACTGACAAATGCTTCCAATGTCTTTATAAGTTCAAGTTCTCTGTCATAACTGCATTAACACTTTTCTTTCCTAACCATTTTAGCCTCCAGGAGGCAGCAAAAATTTGTGGGATTTGGTTGCTGTAATAAAAGGACAGGATGACAGTTTGCTTCCACAGAACTACTGCAAAGGAATTATGCATATGAAACACCTCATTAGATTTAGACTGGTAAGTGAAGCACAAGCAATACGTGAAAATGGTTGTTAGTCTATGCAGTATTTCACTATTTAAAAATGTAATTTGATGCTTTACAAAAGGTCACTTTGTATCCAAAGATATTTGTGCAATACCAGTTCTTCACTGCAATATTGTCTGTTACAGTAGTGTCTAGTTGAGTCTGTGTGACTTCATGCATTCTCAACATTAAAATGCTAGGTTACAATTATTAACTAGAAAAGCATTTTTCAAAACAGTTAAAAGAAATTGCAAAGCAATCATCACTACAGTTTCACCTATGAAGCAAGTTTGTCTTACTGATTATATACACTGTATTTTTTAGTAAACTCAAATTATTTCCTTGTATAAACATGAGGTTTGTAACTATGTTCAGATGTACAGATAGGGAAATTCATATCTGAAAATAGGGGAGAGTCAGCAGAAATAAGTTCTGAAGCTCTGGAAGAAGGAATGGCAAGAACATGTTATTAATACACACATGCAGCTTAAGAGTGACTTGGATGAGAATAGGAAATTCAAGTATTAGGCCATAAATTTATTAATATAATTAGTATATTTATGAATATGAAACCAGATACACAGTTTGTGTAGAATATGCAGTCATCGTCTGTCAGGGAGTCCTTAGGAGTGCTGAAGAATCCCATACCCTAATGACTGGATTGTAAATAGAAGAAAGATGATCTAATGGTAAGGATCAGGGAATGCACTTTCCAGCCCTAGGGCTAGTACTTGCCAGGCATCACCTGTTGTTTGCTGTTACATGCTGTCTCTTTTGTAAAATCACAGGCTCTTTAAGAGTGTCCTGTGTTCCTTATGACTCTCAAGTGATTGAAGTTTATTAGTTTTGTAAACTGTAATAATAGCAGCTCTTCTGCTAATCTTATGAAGCCCTGTTTGTGTGTCCACGTGTCTGCTGGTTAGCCTGAGAAGACATTAAAGCTTGACTTGTGCAGTGACAGAAATCTGCTTATCCCTGCAACATGATTTCATGCATTTATAATTCTGGTGACCTAGAGTAACTACAGTAATTGCTGGTCATTCTATGGACCTGGATTAAATGTTCACCTTAATTAAAAGCATATTTCCCCCTACTTGTTGACTCAGAATCTTGAGATCTTTAAGAGAAAGTATGGGGTAGGGTAATGCTGACTACTTGTTAAGGACTACTAATACTCTCTTTTTTTTAGGAAACTAAATAATGGCACTGCAGCACCTACACATGTCAGCATGAAGTAAGGATGTAGAGCAACTCTGTTTTTTTCTGTTTTTAGGAAACAGACAGGATGCATTTGAGAATTTAGCATGAAAATAATAAAAAATAGAGAGGTGCTGAGGAAAAAATTAGTGTAGTATTTTTTAAAAAATCCCCAACCTTGTGAACTGCCATCGGTCTACATGACTGTTTACTTTGCTGAAGAATGTTCAAAACTTGCTCTCCTTCTTCCATATATGGTACTGCAAAATCATGAATAATGCCATCATTGTACATTGATGATAGAATTCAACTGAGAATTCTTGAAATGGGACTCTCCCTTTGCTTTTATTTTTTTTTTTTTTTTTTTTTTCTGTACATATAATTCTGTTGCAGGTTGTTTCTCAGACTCTGCCAGATGAAATTCAGTCTTATCTTCCCAACTAATATAAAAATTACAGTAGTTGGGAATATAAATAATTTCTTGGCCAAAAGGATAATGGGGCATGACAGATCAGGCCACTGAGCCTGTTGTCTACCAGTTAAGCCTACTGTCTTTGTTATTTCTTTATGTGGACATCACTATAATACATACATTACATATGTAATATGTCCAATTTTCAGCTTCTGTATGGTTTATGTTCACAAATTATTTTTTTAAGTTTCAAAATATCAATATTTTTATGAGGAACATCTGCGTGAATTACTATTATATATGAGGATAAAAAAAATAAGTTATTATAGGAAGATAATCAAGGAAAATATATACAACAAAACACTAATGCATTTACTTTGACAACATAGTCAACTGTAATCCATTGAAACCTCTTCCAATTAGCCTTTTCTCTAAAAATTTTTTTCTTAAATTATAACCTTTATATTCTGCTGTAATGTTTGGTAATAGTCCATTCTTAAGAAAACTTGTTTTCATCACAGAAAACTTTTTTTTTTTTTTTCCTCAGTCCAAGGCACAAGAACTGACAACAGTAAAGATGTCTAAGTTTGGAGGTGGTATTGGTGCACCAAGCAAAGAGGAAAGACTCAAAGAAGCTGCAGAAATACATTTAAGATTAGGACAAATTCAGCGATATTGTGAGCTAATGGTAGAACTTGGAGAGGTAAAATATCAGAACCCTATTGAAGAATAAAAAAATATGCTGGTTTCTGAAAACCAGCTACCCTAGCAAAGATGGGGAGGCAATGAATGAGTCACAAGTCCCCAAAAGACTAATCTTATTCCACTTAATTTTAACATATGCAGTCTAAAGCATAACTCATTCCTTATTTAATTCTTGACAAATTCATTTTTAATGGAAGAAGAGTTTCACTAGTTTAAAATATGGCTGTTTCTCAAATGGAAATGATCAAGTTAAATATATTGCTGCTTTCTTCTAGTGGGACAAAGCTCTCTCAGTTGCACCTGGTGTATCAATGAAATATTGGAGAAAGTTAATGCAAAGGTAAGTTAATTAAAATATGATGGCAAAGTGTAGCTTCAGTCCATAAGAGGACACAAGCAAGCAGGAAGGATGGATACTATCCAGACATACTTGTCTTTTGTTACAGCATTCTAGTGATGTTACTTTTTGTTCAGTAAGCTTTGGGATAGAACTGTGGAGGATTTCAACAATAACTTTGTTGAAAGAATCAAAGTTTTGAACATAAATTGCAACTTTATAAACTCTTTAGTGCAGTATTCACAATTTGTAAGTCTGGAAAGGGAGATGCATTTCAGTGATCTTTATTCGACTTCATCTAACACCTACACCATATAGATAAGTTTGGTGATTGTTCATATATATAATTCTTGCTTACTTATACATTTGTTTAATTAGGAGAGCTGATCAGTTAATTCAGGAAGAAAATGATGATGTCATCCCATACTGTATAGCTATTGGAGATGTGAAGAAACTGGTTTCTTTCTTTACTTCAAGAGGTCAGCTTAAAGAGGCTCTACTTGTTGCACAGGTATTACTACATATATATCGGCGTGGGAGATGTATTTAACTCTTAGCCTGTAACTCAGAATATGACATATATATTTAAAAGGCAAAATAGCCGAATAATTATGCCCTAATCTTTACTTCCATGTGGTATTTACCAGTTTTTATACAGAAATCATAAGAAGATGGTACCTCATGTTTACAGATTGAAAACCTGATTCTTCTAAACTGCAACCAAATCGCCATAATGAAAACTGATTTGTTCAATTTCAATTGAAATGGAACCTGATTTTCAGGTTTTCAGCCAGTATTGCCCTTAACATCAAGTTCATGTAGGATTTGATTTCTCTTGAATTTCTACTGAGATATCATATGTACGTTTTAGCTAAATAGCTGAATAATGTACAGAATGTAACTTTGACTCATGCTTAGATTTAACAAGCTCTAATGTTTGAACCTTAAAGCAAGTTAAATCTTCAGAAGATCTTAATTTTTCATGTAAGGGAGGTATTGCAGAGATATTAAAATTCATAGAATAGTCTTTTTTTCAAAGGTTTTATAAAATAATAATGAGCAATAAAATGCCAGGATTTACCTTCCATTGTAACTGAGCCCTGAGGTTTAATGGTGTTATCCCAGCTACATCTTAACGTATGTGAAAGAATTTCCAAAAATCACAGAATCAATTAGGCTGGAAAAGACCTCTCAGATCACGGAGCCCAACCCTTGACCAACCACCTCTTTGTCTACTGATTTCATTTTAACCCACATTGATCTCTTTGTATTTAATGTTAGAAATAAATTATTGCCAGGTACAAAGAAAAGTCCACCTTAAGCCACTGTATGCCAATTTTTTCCAGATTTGTTGGTATACTTGCTGAGAAGTATCTATGGACTTCATCTTTCCCTCAGAGCTGTTTGCTTCTTGTGGTGTAAAAATCAAGGTTGTAGCCTTCACCATCCATTATATCCCAATGCTGAGAAATCCTGCACAAATACATAGGAATGAAGAAGTCTCTTGCTTCAGTAGAATTCTTGTATGGCTAGATAAAACTAGGCTAAGATTTAGCTATGAATAAGTTCATTAGTTTAAACACTCAAACATTTTTCTTTGTTATAACTGGGATTTGGAAAGATTTTATAAATCTTAGATTATTTTTATTGTTACTGAAAAATTTCATTTCATCTTCAGTTTCAATTCTGCATTAATTAATTTATATTTTATTCACTTCCAGGCAGCTTGTGAAGGAAATATACAGATGTTGCCACCCTCCGCTACAAGTGGAACTTCAAATTCTAGTGGAAACAATACAGATGATTATAATGAGTAAGTTGTTCTAGTTTATAACTGTAAACCTCATCTTACTGCAGAGTGTAAAGTCATTAAGGGGGATAGAGCATAGTGGTTTAATTTGGCATCAGCAATGTGGAATTCAACAAAACTCATATTCTAGTATTTAGTAGAGTTACTAACTACCTGATGCTACACTCATTTCCCTATTGTGCCTCCTGGCATAAAATGGATTTTTCCTATGTATGTATTATAATTATGAATGTCCTTTCACTTGCTTGATATTTAAGATGCATTCCTCTGCACTAAAATATATTAACTGAGAACTTTTGGTGAGTAAGATTTGTCATTAACAAGTATCTTTGATCCCCTGTTATTACACATAAACTCTTCCTGAAGCTTTGCTGTTTGTCATCAGTGAAGGTACTGATAATGTAAAGTAAAAATCCAACTGAGAGAGTAAATTTAGATTAGGTACTAGGAAAAAATTCTTTACTGTGGAGTGTTGAGGCACTGGAACTGGTTGCCCAGAGAAGTTGAGGATGCTCTAACCCTGGAAGTGTTCAAGGTCAGGTTGTATGGGGCTCTGAATAACCCAGTCTGTAGGAAGGTGTCCCTGCCCACAGCAGGGGCCTTGGAACAAAATGATCTTTAAGATCACTTCCAACACAAGCCATTTTATAATTCTGATTCTCATTGTCCATGCCTTTAAAAAATCCCAAATATGCACCTCTCCTTGTCTAGAACAGCAATCAAAAACCTAAATTACATTACCAAGTTATAGGTGTTTGGAGGCTGTGTAGTTAGTTCATTTACATGAGCAGCTTTTGAGCAATTAGAGAAATACTGGTGGAGATTTTACAGGTACAAATTGGATATCCAAATATTTGATTTTTCTTCTGTCAGTCTAAAGAGACATTTCCTACTGATGTAAACTTTGGGAAACTGACCCACCTCAGTATGCACCAACATAAGTAGTGGATGAAGCTCAAACAGATTGCATTTTTCAAGCTAGTAGTGTTATCTGCTGTTAGCCAAATATTGCAACTTTTATGGTACAGAAGCAAATGCGGTGAATTTTACATAAATTAAGATCCAAGGTACTCCAACCTTAAAGTGACCTTGCAGAGTTCATTTTTTGTTCTTGCAGTCTCCTGCAGAAGGTCAGTAAAGAACTGGCAGATTGGTATTTCCAGGATGGCCGCGCAGTGCTTGCAGCATGTTGTCATCTGGCTGTTGAAAATATAGAGGTAATTTCTTTTTCTTTAACAATGAAAAAGCCAACATTGACTTCACTTTTACATCTCCACATGTTTTAAAATTTATGTATCACCTTCTAAAATGGTATTTGGAATTTGATTTTTTTTTATATTTATGCAGAGTTAGATAGTTATAATATTAAAGTTAGTAGCAAAACTCCCTTGATTCTATTAAATTCAAGGTTTCTCTCATGCACAGAAGGTAGCATGTTGCTGCTGAATTTTATTTGCAATATCTTATTATATTACACAATATAAGATACTCAAGTACGTTAGATGTGTACATCTAAGTGTTACTGTTTATGGTGACTCAAAAGTACCCATTCAGAACAGGAAGTTATTGTGCTAAAGAAGGTGCAGTCATCCACCTTGAAGAATTTACAGTCTAAATGAAGAAGTAAATAGGAAAAAAAACCCCTACCTCTCAGTACAGAAATAGAACTGACATGTAGGAAACATTTGATTAGGTTTTTGTTTGCTTGTAGATTTACAAATTGTTTCTTTTCCTCATTTTATCTGAATTTTGTTGTTGCTGACTCAGCATGTCTTTCCCCCTCTATTCCCCCAAATAAATATAACTCCATCCCAATAAGCTATTCTGAGAGAAACTGAGAATCAGTTAATGTCTATATTTTAAATAGGCATATTTCAAGTTATTGTGTAGTCTCATAGGGTTTGACATTCTGCTATGCCTATTGGTAACTATGATTGCTCAGAGAGAGTAAGAACAGGACAATCCTTCCTGTTTTCTTGGGTTTTTGAGTCTCCTTTCATTGAAAGAGAGAAGAAAATATACATTCTGAATGCTAGTGTCCTTACCATTAGATTTATTTTAGTTATTGTATTTATGTGACTTCTTCAGCTTAATAAAAGAAGATTCTGTTAAAGGAAATCTATCTGGTTGTTTAAAAGCACATTAATACATGGTGCACAATTATTTACTCATTCAGGAGACCAAAAATATGTATAATTGAGTTTAATTATTGCATATTTTGCCCTTCTGTAAAAAATCTCATAAGTGAATGTCATAAGTGAAGTCATATGCTCAACATGATGAATGCCCAGAACTGCTTATGTCCCTTAATGATACAATTTTTTTACTGAGCAAGCTTGCGATGGCAAACCTGATTCGTGGAAATGAACTGGAGTTGGCAATCAGTGTGGGTACTGTCTTGGGAGAAAGTGCAGCACAAGCAACACATTATGCCCTAGAATTACTAGCAAGAAAATGTATGGCAGTAATAACATGGTAAGAATTTCTTAATCCAAAGAACAGTTTTTAATTTTCTCTCTGACAAAACAATCAAGGTGTATCATTGTGAAACTTTTGTGAAGATCAAACCACCATGGGAAGGGAGAATAAAAATTTCTGCTTGAATAAGAATTGTTATATTAGACTTTTGAAGTACACGGCATGCAAATGTTCTGCTTTAATCTCAAAATACATTCCATATGCATTGTAATTGAGAGAGGAGTCATCAAAGTTTGAAACCCACTGAGAAAAACCTCTAGCTACTTGGGCAATAGGTAGCTTATGAAGTCCTAGTTTGTACTGAGTAAAAAGAACTGCTGCAAAAAAAGTAAGGCTGGAATTGAGTTTAAAAGTCAAAAGGAACCGCTCAAGTCGAATATGTAATGTGATTTTTAAGTACTCGATTGAAACATAAATATAAAACTATGAGTCTGAGGAATTATCTTCTATTGATATTAGGGACACAAGACTCCTGCAAAGATTCAAGGATGAAACAGGATTACTATGTAATTCTGCAGAAGTAACTTCTCTCTTGCATATAGGGGAAGTGTTCTGTGGTAAATTTTCTATTCCTCATTGTAGTGTTCTTACTTTGAAGAATACAACTTCTTGTTTTTTTATCTAACAATGCAAAAGCAGGAAACCTTCCTAAGGTGTATTTGGCAGCTGTATAACTGGTTTGCAATTAACATTTCATAGAAAATGTGTACTTAAACAGTTAAGGATCAGTTTTTCTTTCACAGTTAGTATTTGCTAGTGTATCTAGAGGTAGCCTGAGAGAAACATAGTGGAACTCCTCTCTACAGAACATTTAGCTTTCATTAGACAATGAAGCACTGTAAGAAAATAGAAAGTAAGAATCTGGTGACTTGCTGCTTTTATTTTGCAACAGTTTTGCATTTCTGCATTGCACCAGTCTTTACAGAGCTGTTTCGGCAACTCCATCTGCAGCTTCTGAAGTGTCTGAAGCTCCTTTGATTTCCCTGCCTTCATTGTGAAGGGTGATGTTCACATAGCCTCCAATAGGAAGCACTGGAGTTAATAAAAACAATGTATATTTTTTCCAGTTCCATAACAAAACCTTTTTCTGAACTCAGGGCTGTAATTAGTGTTTATAATGGTATGGCATTTATGTTTATGTCCATAAAGCTTCTGTAAACTTGCAGCATGTGTACACTGTGGTCTACATGGGTATGCATGATTAAATTTTAAAGTGGTGTACTGCATATTGCCCAAATATACATCTGAATTTGTCAATGGGTTTCACACAGTGTACTGAACATCCTGCAATCCAGGATTCTGATTTTCAGCCATTACAGCATATTTTTTATATTCTGGAGGAAAAGATCAGAGTTTCATGACTCTCTTTGTTTTGCAATAAAGAGATTTTCACACATCATAATCCCCTTGGTTAACTGCATTCAAAAGATCATGTATAGGGAACCTGGAGTTCATGGGTCTCTAATATTTGAAGGGCTTTTTGGTTTTTTGTTTTTTTTTTTTTTTTCTTTTTCTTTTTTTTCCTTTTTTTTACTGGTTATTATGCTTAGGGATATCTATCATCTGGAAACATATCACTGTAGCAAAGCACTTAATTATAGACAGCAAACGGAATACCAAAAGGACCCTGGTAGGTTAATAAAAAAATCAGTTACTGGTGGAAAGTTTCTTGGGTTTTGGTTGGTTGTTTTTAGAAATGCTCTACAATATAAAATCAAGACAAAATGTATTTTAAAACTTAACATTCTTGCACTTTCCCAAATTTAGAGTCTTGAGAAAATGTGTGAGTGTTTAAGGACACATTTTTATTTGCATTTAATACCTAAATACTGTCAAAAGCAACTTTCTAATATTCAAAATTTAGTCATATTTTACCTGAGATACTGAATTCTGCATATGCAAACTAAGCCTCATTTTGATATTTATACTCAACAGTGTTTTCAGTTTCATTCTTAAAAATCATAGCACAATTTATAGGCCATTATATGAGGGCTTCTTTCAATTATGTTTTTTTCAAATGAATATTGGATTTGACAAGACAATTTCTAATCACTTAAAAATGTTTAAATAGCTTATGAAGATGAGTACATATGAGTAAGTGATCTTGAAAATAGCTTAAGAACTTGTGAAATATCCTAGATTCTGAAAGAATGATTCTGTAGCTTGTAAAAGTGGCTGTTGAACATTAATAACATCACAGATTTTCTAAATACTTTTTGGCATGAGTTTCCTTAGGTCATCAAAAGACATAAAAGAGAAAGTTATTTTTTTTGTTGTTGTTGTTGAAGTCAGTTGCCCTGACCCTTAGATTTGCTGCTGTAGTTTGATTAATTTCTATCAGATATTTTATCCGTAAAATAATACAAAATTTTGTTCAATACTGTTTTAATGTCTTCCTTTTAGCTTCCCATCACTTGGATACAGGTATTTTGCTTTATTGGAGAAAGTTTAAGCTTAATTTTTCCCTTAATAAAGTCACAAGCTTCTCAAATTTCTCTAAATGTCCTAATTTTTAATTGTGATTGATACTTGAAAGTGAGATAGAAAGAAGTTTCAAATATTACACAATAGCTTACTTGAATGTTTTTAAGCCAAGGACCACATTCTGAAAATCCAGAGGAAATCAGTAGGATTTTTTGCCTTACACAGGGGCAAGTCAGTCTTGAAGTTCACAGGAAAAATTATGTCTGCATGAATAGAAGAGTCACAGAATAACCAGTTATAAAATAGAAAAATTTCCAAATAATTTCCTAATATTACACGTTTCCTTCAGCTGTTTGTTGTGTGAAGGATAGGTTAACAAATGGTAAGAAGTCCAGGAAAATGTAAGAAATGTCTGTTTGCTAAAACAGTTTTCCTTTGAGAAGGATGAAAGTAGGTATCACATTCTTTTCCCATATGGTCTCTCTATTTCAATGTCACATGAGTACCAAGCCATTCTGGATGCCCTAGAGATATCCTACGTTGATGTCATGAAGCTTTAGAAGCCTGGAATTTTGAGGATGGTTTCATGACACAGAATCACATTGTCATCTTTTCTTCTCTTGAATTTGAGGGTTGCTACTCTCCTTTCCCATCCCTGCTCACATGTTCTTCCATTTCACTTTGAGATGCTTAAGGATTGCACAGCTGTTTAATTCAACCAACTATAGCAACAGAAAATTAATGAATGACATTCCAAATAAGATGAATAATTAAACCTCATTTATTGAACAAAAATAGTCTTTGAGACTGAAGTTGCTTCTGCACTTCACTGGAAATGCTATTTTTTCAGTAAACTCTTTTTTATAAAAGGAATGTAAAAGAGGAAATAGTTTCCTTCTGTTACAAACCATCAAGAGTAACTACATGTCGTCTTTTGTTTGTGCAGGGATTTAGCAGTTGATCTTCTTATGATGATTCCTGATAATAAACTGCAGTTAGTAAAACTATGTGCTTTTTATCCTGGATGCATAGCAGAAATAAATGACCTGCATGAAAAGGTACAACATAAAATAATTTACCTGAATCTAATAAGGTTTAGTATTGATTTATTTACTAATTTCAAAAAACATAAGGCCATATAAAACCATAGGATGAATTTGTCTCTACAGTCTTATATGTAACATATCCTTTTCACCTCTATTAGTTTTTGTTGACTTTACTTTCAGTATTGCATAATAAATTTAGTTCTCTATTTCTATCCTTTGTACGCTCTTTCCTTGACCCTTTCTAAAGTAGCTCATGATCTTCAGAATTACCTGTCAGTGTGATTTATAACCTGCTAGATGTGCAGCCTAATCATGTTTTGGCTGATCAACTTTCTGTAGTGTGAATTGTTTTATATCTTATGCCTGAAGGCATTATATCAAAGCAGAAGGGTCTGCTTTGGTTGCACTCTCTTAGGGTGCAATTCAGGCTGCACATTTATTAAACAGTAGTAAAAACTTCACAAAAACATTAGCAATATAAACTGGTCCTGCTTAAATTAAAGTTACAGAACCTTTTCCAGTGTTGCTCTGGTCTAGATGACTTTCTCAATGCTCATTTATGCAAGTATGTCTTTCAATGATTCCTTCAGAGAGAACTTTTTCTTATTGTTATGTGCAAATATCAGTATTTCTCTGCATCTTAGAGAAGTGTTTGAGCATTTCAGTAATTTTCTGGGAAAATGTTGGTTTTCCAGTGTAACCTTCCTGATGTGGAAGAATGTATGCGAGTGGCAGAGACAATTCAGGCAGATGGGGATATATTTGAAACAATAAAGTACTATCTGTTAAGCACAGAACCTGAAAAGGCTCTCCCTGTTGGCATTCAGTATGTGAAAGGTAGGTACTTGAATGAAGAACAATTTTAAAGCAAAAGTCATTTGTATAAGTGGCCTTATGAGATATTTTTCTTTTTATTTTTTAACAGAACAACTTTGTGGCTCAGATTGGACTTTAGATTCAGTCTTTCCATATCTTGACCTTCTAAGTTACATACGGACTGAACAGTTAATGTTGCCTAAGTGTAGTGAGTGAGTATAATTTCCTGACTTAGAAAAATGGGACTTTCCTTAAAGGAATCTTTCAGATTGTATACATGTATAGGTGCACACTGCTAGTATAATTTTTTTTTGTTTAACAGAAGAGGGACACAAAAAAAAATTCAGCAAGCATGGTTATTTCCAGTCTGGAGATTAGAATGTGGACTCTCCCAGATTTTGAAGGTTTAGCAAAAAAGAAGATATTTTACTGCTTCTTTCTCTGGGGGGTATTTACAATAATGTGAATCAATTTTGGTCTTATGTGAAGAGCTTCACTTTGATCAGCTCTGGTTTCAGTTTCCTGAAATGGTATCACAAATCATTGGGCTTTTATGTCAAATTATTAAGGAATGTTGGGCTGCTACTCTCATAATTAATTCTAAAATAGTTGGATAGCTCTGGTTCATCTTTACAATGGATGGTTGAAGCTAGGCCTGGGTGCCTACACAAGTATACGTGTGAAGAATGAAAAGGAAAAAAAAAGTTGGGGAGACTTGGTGAAACTGCAATCGACACTAATATTTGGGGCAGGTTTATTTACATTTAGGGTTCTATCCTATTGAAAGCTCTGAGTGATGTTGTTGTAACTACATGATTTTGCTTAAAAATCACATTGTATGTGCCATTTAAAATTTAATAACGGAGGTCAGTATAAAGCAGATGGAGTCTGTTTTTAACAAGTCCATGACACAGAAAGTAAGCATAATCAGCCAGAATATATTCTTCACAAAAGGTGGATGGATAAATTAGGTTTTAAAATTATAACATGAACATGAGTTTGTTCAGTGTCTTTCCAAATGCTTGTTCTTTTTCATGATTGATACTTGTTCATTTATAGATTTCGGAATGAGTTGCTGATTTTGTGTGGTTACGTTGGTGCTTTACTTGCTATCAGAAGACAGTACAATAGCATTGTACCTGCACTGTATGAATATACAAGGTACTACTGCATTTTCATTAACTCTGAGTCATCTCAGTCCTTATCACATATGCCATACATTGAGCCCATTTCATATCTCATCCCCAAAAAAATTAAAATATGTCTTTCCTCTTAACTATCCTCATGTCTGAAACTCGGTGAGAGGATTGGGAAAAGGAGAATTTGTTTGTTGTTACTTTGTTTTTTTCTTTTCTGAACCTAAACAAATAACAAGATGAAAGACAAGCTTTTACAGAAGGGCTTTGGATATTGTTAGACCAGTAACAAGCAGCCTTTGAGGCTCAGTTTGTGATAAGTTTGGCTGTAAAGCTTTCAATTACCTATTATGTAAAGAACCACAAAACACTACAGCTCAAAGTTTTGTTCTTGGATTGCCAATCTTCAATACTCAGATTTTTCGTTTCTAGCCCATCTTAAACTGGACACTTACCTGCTTAAGGTGGATGATTTACATGCTTAAGCAGGATGTTTTTAAGGTATCCCAACACAAATGAAAGATGCCTGAATTAGGTCAGGTAGTAACTGTCCCCTATATTATATTTTGATAAATATAATGATTTTTTCATTTGCAGAAAACAATTTCAAAGCTCTTGTAGTGGATGCATTTCTTTATTTTGATAAATAAAGAAATGCATCCACTACAAGAGCTTTGAAATTGTTTTCTGCAAATGAAAAAAGGCTGTCCCAAAGTATGTGTTGAACCATGTTTCTCTAACTGCATTTTTACCATATGTGGTATATGTAGGCAAAAGAATCCTTAATTTTAGTAAATTTGGCATTATTATGAAACAAAACCACATATAGCCTTGAAATACAGAGTGGCCTCAAATAAAAAAAAAATACAGCAAATTAAATAAGGTGTAAATAGGGATAGTTTAAATAAAATTTAAATCTAAGGCTATGCTTTTATAACTTTTATGAAAAGTTTAATATAACATATATTGTGAAGGATCAATTTATTTCCATAGTTATTCCATATCCAATCAGAAATAATTTTACATTAATACTGTCTATTGTAAGAAAATAGTCATTATTAGGATTAATTTGGACTTTAATTACTTGCATTCCTTTTCAGTCAGCTTTTAAAAAGACGGGAAGTATCTGTACCTTTGAAAATTGAACAGCTTTCTGAGGAATTAGATGCATGGAGAGCTTGTACACAATCAAACAAGTAGGTGGAAAAATATAAAATTACCATGAGTGAGACTAGTAGTATGTAACTGTTTAGTTGTAAATTTATTCCTTTTGTAAAGTCTGAATGTCACTGCTTTGCAGGTCTTAACTTCTAACAGAAATTAGAAGCAAAACTGAAACCCAAATTTCTTTTGTTCCTAGGCCTACGGATGAGTTGCCATGCACCCCGCCCTCTGAATCGCAGAGAGCGCTGTATTCAGTACTCATATCGCACATTCAGGAGGAGCCTCTGAAAGGAATGGTCGGGCCAGACTGTGTCACTGGGTCAAATCTTCCTAGTCATTCAGATGTTCATACCTCTTGTTTGACTGGGTTAAAGATCCAGGTGCGGTTTTACAGAGCTGAAGTGTTCTTTCTTGCTTATAGCATTGACTACTTGTGAGGTTGCCATAAATTAAAGGTCCCTCTTATCATGTGGTTTGGAAACATTTTACCCTGTTATCACAGGAGCAGAGTTAAAGGTGACAGGCAATGACATCTGCTGTATAAGAAAGGCTATATAGAGAACTGTCCAATCAAATAGTTGTCATTTCCCAAATCCAAAACCTTTTCATTTCTGTGTGAAAGATTTCCTTTGCCAAAAGTTGTGTCTAAAGTGCATGTATCTTATTGACTACTCCCCCACCACAGCTTGAATAAAACCCAGGAAATTATTTGTCTTCAACCACATACTAAAATTTTTTTGGTTTTGGTTTTTATCACTATGGAAATGCATACTATACTTGGAATTCATGACTAATTAAATCCAGCTATTAGAAGACTAAGTATTCAAATATATTTATTCATCACTCACATAGATTTTTATGATTTAACACACATTAGTCCTTATAACACTTCTTTAGCATATGGTGTTATTTTAATAAAGAGAAAAATGAAAGATCCTGAAGATGCTACTCCTGACTGCAGATTATGCCTCAGTGTGAATTTTCAATTTGAATTTGAAACTGTCCTAGGTGATGCTGAGTCTGTTTCCCCTGTCCTGTGTAAGATGGCAGCCCAAAAAGTAACAGGGTGGTTTAGGGTCTGAGAGGAATGGACAGTTTTGTGACAAAAATTGGAGTTTAGAAAATGCTAGTGGGATTTTTGAGGTAAACAAAATTCTCAACTGCTCACCATTAATCTAAAAAACACCTCCTCTCAACACTTCAAGATTAGATCAGTGGCCTCTCTCTATGGCTGTACTCTCCACATTTGCTTACAGCCATGTAAATCTGCCACTGTTATAATGCATTCAGCAAATATGGTGTCACCAGCTTGTCATCTACAGGATCCTTATTTCTGGACTAACATACATTAGGAGTCATGGCTTTAGGCATGCAGGTCAGCTCAACAATTAAAATCAGTTAACACTAAAAAAGTAGAGCAGCCTACTTTTATGGGTTTACAAGTTTCACATATCTAGTTTGGAGAACATAACTCTTTAAGAAACCACTGAAATTGAATTTCAGTTTTGAGAGCAGATTTTGTCAAATTAATAAATTATCAAATGGCTCTTATTCCATCACATGAATGAGTACTTTGTCCTTTTCATAGTGAATATTTCAAATTATTCTGTAGACTGTGTGTAGACTCTGTTTTCAAACAATTCATGGAGGCATTATATCAGTTTTTTTTTGTGGATGGGGAAAAGCACTGATCAGCAGAAATAATGACGGACATGATGAAATACGTCCAGACATGATGAAATGTGTCGGACAATATTCTGAAGAAAACTGCTTGTTACCTCAGTTTCTAATTGAACCTAAATTTAACTCTGGAATAATTGACAAGCCTATATAAAATAACAATAAAATACATCAAAGTAAAAATTTAAATATTATGAGAGGTTGAGGTCACAGATTTGGGAACATAAGTGCCCTCAATTCATAATATGTAGCTGATATCAGAGTTCTAAGTGAATGGGAAAAAATTCCTGTAGGAACATAGTGGACAGGTCTAAACAAGGTTTTTATGTTCTTCTCAGATAAAATGTGCTTTCTCTTGTGGCTTTTACACAATACATGTATAATTTCTTTTTCTTTCCCTTCCCAAACGTTTTTGCTTTACAGGGTCCTGTGTTCTTCCTTGAAGATGGAAAATCTGCTATTTCACTGAATGATGCTTTGATGTGGGCCAAAGTGAATCCGTTTTCACCACTAGGAACAGGAATACGACTTAACCCATTTTGATGAGGTGTTTCCTCTATACTTTATAGTGCTTAAAATAACATTCTGGGGGTTAATGCTGATTTAACCTTGATTGTCAAAGGACAGAAAGGTGGTAGTTGATTCCTCCTGGAGGTCAATTACTTGAACTTTGAAAATTATAAAATGAGAACAAAAGGATTTCTATACAAATGTTTGTTAAAAATCCAAAGAAAAAGGTTATTTGATAATCCAAAGAAAAAGTCCTAATTTCATATATAGCCATGTCATTATTTTTAGTAAGAATATTGTCTTCAGACAATTAGTTTTGTCAACTCTGTGTGAATAGATGCTTTGTAAAGTAAGCAACTATCTACACGTTACCAAAATATTGATAACAAACTGTGAAACCCATAAACACTCTTCCAAATATATAATAATAGAATGACTTTATTGACAGCACCTGCAACCTGTTTTTAGAATGATTGGAATATCTGGGCTGTTTCACACTGTCCGCCTTTTTAATTTGAACTAATTTTTACACACAGGGTTCTGTAGCAAAAGTAAATTTTAAACAGTAGATTTTTTTTCATCCACTTGTTATTGTGCTTTAATAGCAGTACAAATACAAGGTCACTTATGATTTGTTTAGATTATGTATTTATTGTTTAATTAATTGGATTATCTAGATTAAAAAATTCTATTTTCTAATAGGATCATATTTGGCAACATTCCCCATTATACTTTCACTGGAGGCTACAACTCTTTATAATAAAAACTTTTTTTTTTTTAAACAAAGGCTTTGTATAGAACAAACAGCACATTTATTGAAGTTATTTAACTATTCTATGTACATTTAAAATGCTTGTTTTCTTTTTACATTTTGTATTTGTTATAAACATGCATATAGTATGACAGACCAGAAGTAAATACTTGTGCATATATATTTTTATTTACTAAATCTGCACTCAAATGGAAAAACAGTTATGGCAATAGAATACTAAAAATATTTAAACTTTAAAGCTGTGTATTGTATAAAATTTAATTATAAGGCAAATATTATATTCATTATTCTTATTAAGAATTCTTATATTCAAAATTGTTCACCTGTAGAAAAGATGCTTTGCTTACAATACTCTTTGTTAGCTTAATTGATAGCACATAAGCAGAAATCTACTTTATCTTCTTACATTTTTTTGCTGCTGCTTTAAAATAAATTTTAAAATTTATTTAAGTTCCTGATAGTTACATGAAATGTAAAGAGGTTGCAATTAAAAATTGGCAGAATTATTTCTATAGCAACTGTTGTAAAACTGCAAATAGTGTCAGGTCTCTATTTAGCAGATCCTACCAAACAGTCCTCAATATTGAGGTAAGCCTTGCCCTTATTTAACTATAGAAGTAGCAATGCCACCATGCTGGAAAGATGGGATGGAGATTAGAAATAAAAGAACATCCTGTGGTTTTTTTCCCCTTCCTCTTTACAATGGTAAAAATTCACTGGCAATGTTCTAGAGTATTACTACAGAATTATAGTTTCTGGTGTAAGAATATATTGGGCAGAGGGAACACAGCTGTTTTGAACCCAAAAATCCCTATTTTTGTACATACTTGAGTGCTGGAACCAAATCTTTTACTTCCTGCAAGTATTCTTTGAAAATGTTTTTCCTTTGTTTACTCCATGGAGCTTGCAGAAGAGTAAATCGGTTTCAGAAATTAAAATTCATAGTTTTTGAAAAAATTTTCCATCAGTCAGTATGTGATCTTGCTTCTGTCAAATGAAAGACTATCTGTCTTTTAGCACATAAATCATACAACCTGGTATGTAAAAGTTGTTGATACAGAGGTGGAGAGCAAAGGTAATAACTGAACATGCAGCCCCATGACTGATGATTAGGATCTGAAGCATTGATTCAACTGCCATTCTACTATACTTAAAATCTTTTGTTGTATCATAAGGATCTTTACTAGTATGTCACAGGTAAAATATCTTAAATATGTAGTATAACTTCTTCCATGTACTGCACATAAATTGTACCTTAACATGGAATCTTGGGCAAATCTATCTAGTCCCTGTAAATTAGAGAGTGAGGGTTAAGAATTCTTTCCTTACTAAAATACAAAAGTTAAATCAAAGGGTGTTTTTTTTTTATTTGGGATCCATCAGGTAGCAGTTGTGGTGAATAACATGAGGTTGCATTTTCATTGAAGTTGTTTGTACAGTGGTGAGTGAGAGGAGTATGCAGAAAAGGTTGTAATTGTGTCTGCTGTTACAGCTGTGGTTGCAACTGTCAACTGGTTCATCAATTTAAAAAACAATTTCAGATTGTTTGCTAATATGTAGCTTCATTGTCTAGTACAGCAAGTCCAATACAGGTATCTCCCCCTTAATATTAAAGGATACTTTGCCTTCAAAAGACGGTTTGACTCCTCTGTAATAATCATATTTCCATTTAAATGAAAGAAACATATGAAGCTACACAGCTAAAGCTTTCCAATTACTATTAAATCTCGGTTACGTTAAACATCCCTGTGAAACCAAATCCATTGTTCTATGGAAATAATCTATCCAACAATACTGACATGTTTATAAGCTCCAGAGACAGCTTCACTGGCAGCTGCAGTCTGAGATAGGAGAGTTGGCACTTTAAACCCATGTTGTGGACTGGAACGATGTTTGTTCCTGTTTGTTCCACCCGGTGTGGGGCCCCCATCAGGCTGGGCCACTGATGCTGCACTGGCCATGGCAGAAACACAAGAACCTTGTATTCCATTCGTGCTTTCTCACCTGCCAGTGCAGTTCCTCCTGTAGGTCTCTGGAATACTTTCCAGAATTGACATAGTGCACTACTTACTTTTTTTTTTTTTTTTTTTCTTCTCCTGAAAATGCCATAGAACACTTTTTAACTGGTATAACAACTCATTTAATAAGAATGAAGTTTATTGTAATAGTCTTTAACAGTGCTCTGATGACCTGGGTCAATGTTCGCTTCAGATCCTGGTTCCTAATATTTTAATGCATTACTTAACATTTATTTTATACTAAGAATTCAACCCATCAGAGCCACATTGGAGCAAGACCCTCAAAGCATGAGAACAGTAACAAAGTTGTTTCCTTTCATTTCTGGCTAAACAAGGTATCATTTCTGGAAGGGATTTTACCAAGAACTAACATCAGGTATTTCATTGCTCTGTGTTTTTGGTATGTGGCAGTGGCATGCTCTGATCTGCCAGAGACCTGTCCCTGCCAGGCCAACCACATCCATTCCCTATTTTGTTTGTCCCTATCACATAGTAACAGAAGCAGTGCCCCATCCAACTCAGCTCAGCTTCCCAAAATAAACTCAATTTTCACACAATTATCTGTTAGCAAAAGATGGAAGTTTATGTGGAAAAGTGCCTCTTGCATGACATCAAAGTAATGGTATTACCACAAGCCAGTTTCTTCTGATTAGACTCCTGTATAATTACAGAAAAAAAGTAGCGCAAACTACCTGTAAACTACAAAGATTTGTAAGCTACAAACAGCAAAGATGGTCTGCTTGCTCTTTGGATGGTGAGAGGGATGAGGAGAAATGGTAGGAATAGATATTGCAAATGCTACAAGAACATGAACACACCTATTTGCAATGAGATGACTTGGACTCTGGTGTGACTCTCAGCAAAACTTTTAGCATTATCTGGTTGTGTTCTGAACAGGTGTATTGCAGAATAGTCATGTTTGCCCTAAGCTGATACAGGTGTACATGAGAGCTTTTTTCGCTGAGTCAAACTTGAATTCAAACTTTTTCAAGTCTGAATCAAACTTGAAAAGCAATGTGAACACCTGAAGGTGAGGTTCTAAATGATCTCATTCTGCGTGGAGAAGTTCAACAGTGCTGTGGTTGGCCTGGCAGTTCAAAGTTGCTTTGTTTGTCAAATTAATACACCATAATGGTGTTGTACCTAAAAACACAAATTGCTACTTTCTGGATGAAAACAAAAACCATTACACTTACCCCAGTACAGACTCAGGATATGATGGACACCTAAGCAACTCCTCATATTTGCATTTGACTTTCCTTTACAAGGACTCCAGAAAAGACCCCTAACTAGTTTTTGCAGGGAAAAGAAGCAAATTAAGGTTATTTAACACAGTGTCAAGACAGCTATTTTTTTTATGCTACAGTGCATATAATTCAGCAACTGAGTAAGCATTCTTCCTTGTGAAAGCTTCCTCTATAGTTAGTTCCTCACTTAGCATCTTTCCAGTAGTAACATAAATATTGAAAGGAGTCACTGAGAAGGAATGGAAGAGGGTGAATCACCACAGGAAAATGGCAAGTTTTCAGGTGTCCCATGCTTTAGTTTGCAAGAAGTGAATGTCAGTCACTGAGAAAGTGAAATTTTCATCTATTCAGATCACAATCATCAAAAATTCAAAGGCATGAGCAAAGCCTTAGGGTTTTCTAATGTCTCTTGGGGGTGTCACCATTCCATCTCTGGCTAGAGTCGAACAACACCTTTTCACAGAAATGCCTGCTGGAGCATTCTGGGAATTTGCAATGAGATTTTTAGAGCTGGGTAAATATTTACAAAACAGGTAGTAAGAGAAGTAATGTCCTTATCAAGATGGGTACAGCTCGTAAACAGAAAACCGACATTTTGAAACCTTGTTTTTACCTACTGAACTCAAGCTTGATGATTCAGTATCCACATCTCCACTACATGCCTTCAGAAACCTCACAGATACTACACATTAAAATATGCCTTTGTCTGAGGCAAATAATTATTGAATATGACCATTAAATGCTTGTGATATAGCACTGTTACAAAAAGATAAGGGAGATGCCCATATAATTCTGTTTTATAAGAGGATATTGAAAATATCTCCACATTAAGGCTTTTGAGAAATAAGTTACTAATTGTAACAATAAACAGAATTCTGTAAAAAATTGAGGTTATGTTCACATCAGTTTAATTACAATTCACAGCACAAGCAGTGAGGAAGAATAAAGTTTCTCACTGTGATTAATGAATTGTCTATATAAAGAAAAAGAAAAAGAAAAAAAAATGGAGGTCTAATTGTTTTATTTTTTCAATGCATATAGTGTACCCATTACCAAGTATTTTTAGGTACACAAACAACAGAAATTTAAAAATACATAAAATATTGACTCAAATGGACAAACTTAACAAATAATAATGAAGAAACTCTTTGTGGTTCAGGTATGTCAAACAGATTTTAAAAACATAAACACAATTAAAGTTAACAGCACTAAAGCTATTAAGGGTTAAGATAAAGTTATACAATCATGTCCCAGAGTATCAGCACACTTATTCAATTCAGCTAGATTAGCACCTTGGCACTAGTTGCTGAATGGCTCCCATTTACTATTACATTACCAACACCTGGTGTCAAAGACACAATTCTTTTAAGCAATATGCAAAAGGCTTTTTTTTTTTCCGCCCAGCAGTTCTTCAGATAAAACATACAATAAACACAGAGAAGAAAATGTATTCACTATATTTAAGTTTCTAACAATTAATTACTATGTTATCTGTACTGTAAGAAATTCTTAAGTATTGTTGGCAACTGGAGTTGTGGAACAAGATGCAGTCTAGCTCTTCCAATGTAATTTCGGATACATAGTCGGCAGAGCTGACAAAGAGAAGATGGTGTGGCTGCAAACAATAAAGAAAGGAGTTTAATTGTACAACTATGAAAGCCAGCACTTTGTTTTACAACAGTCTTGCACAATGATGGGATTTCTAAAGGAAAAAACAAACAAAAAAAAAAAAACCCAAAAAAGTTCACATTTTGCAAATTTGACCGTTCTCTTCATTCCCTTTCCTTCATTGCCTTTTTGCCCTCAAAGACTGGGGCTGCTTAAACCTTAATAATAGTTAGCGAAATACTAAAGAAAGCAAGACAAGGTGAGTTTTTTAAATTAAAAACCAGCTCCCAGAAAATATCTGATGTCGATAACTTTAAAAATTGCAGACTTGTTTTGTTTGTTTGTTTTTTTCACAGCACAAGTTGCATACCTGCTACAGCACTACCAGCTGCATTACCAATGCATCACTGCAATAAGAATAAGCAGGCAAAGTTCCCCAAGATCCTGGACCATATTTAGTGGTCTTACTAGTTAATCATAATGTCTTTATCACTCTTCCCCTCACTTCTTCAAAATGAATTTTCTCTGGACAATAAACTTATAGCTGTTTCATGCCATGTTAATTTTTTTCTTTGCTCTAACTTTTAAAAACACTACTAGTCTTGGCAAATTTGTGAAAACAAAAAGTTTTTAGAGGGGTTTTGTTAATAGCATTCAGATTACAGAGTGGTTTTTCAGAGGAAAACATGAATCAGTGTTATGTGTCAGTTCACCTCTTAAAGAGATGCCCATAATAATTGAAATAGTTTAATTCTCTTGTAGCTTATTTTTACATTATACATAGTTCAGTCTGAACAAGTCCAGTTTCCTTTGGAATTTTCTCTCTCTGCAAAGCAGACAGACCTTTAAGAGGTCTGAGGGACTACAGACTTAGTAGTCTCCTGTTTCTCAGGTTTTTATAATTTTGTAAAGAAAATTTAGAAAATTAAGCTTATGTTTTTTTGCCCACAATCAAAATGATTTGCTTTATAGGCACATAAAATATATATTTAAAAATATTATGACAGCTGACCAAAATAAAATATCTTTTTAACCTGAACTTTAAATACTCTGTTTCTTTTTTAACAAGGTCTGTAAAAACCAATAAAAATGTAGCTTTTAAGATCTAGTTGTGTAAACACCCAATAAACATGTGATGACACTTTTTCAGGTTGTATAAATTCTGATGCTGCTTGGTCACTGGTCTCTGGCCTGAGGTTAAATATTGCTGAGTATGTTTATAGTTTGAAAAGAAATTACCTGAATGCCTATATATTCATTTCATACAGCAATGTTAACCTTCTATTATAACATGGATTGTTTGGACTGTTAAGTTGGGGGTTTTCTAGCTGTCTTTGGTATTTTTAATAATACAAGTTGCAGTTTCAAATATAAACATGTAAAACTTACCTTCATGGTAGAGTAGCAGTCTCTCCACTAAACTGCTTGGGACAGCTAAATCAACAGGCCTCTCAAAATCTGAATTTTTGGCATTTATGTCTGCCCCAAATTCGAGGAGTAAGTTTACAATCTCTGTACTAGAATGCTGGGCAGCAGCATGGAGCGGAGTTTGCAAATGCTTTCCTTTCTGCACGTTGGCACCTGGAGGGTAGATGCACATAGAGAGACGTAAGAAGAGATTAATTAAATTTTCCACTGAGTAAGAAAGATGAGGCTACAAAACAAAGAAATGGAATGCCACAGTGCATTTAGCCACTTTATTAATTTTATTGTATAGATCACATCAGTGATCAGTTTGGGTTTTGTTTTTTTATCCTAAGTTTTATTACCTAAGTACAACCAGATAAAAAGGTATCAGGTACCAGTCAGGTAACATGAGCATCCCTGTTGCCTAACCATAAAAAGCTACTTTTTGTACACATTTAAGAAAATTTTCACTACATAAAAAGCATACTTTCCTTAGTTGAGTCTTAAAAAAAAAATCAATAAACTGAAGTTTTGTATATATTTTTTTTGTGAGTACACCAACTCAAGAAGGAATCTTGGATGCCTTATAACTTTTCACATGTTGAATCTGGCAGAGTGTTTGAAATGGACTCCCATCCAACTTTTTTTCATTAATCTATAAATTAGTTTTCATTTTAATTGAGATACACATTCAAAAAAGCTAGTAAGAGGAAAAAACCCCAAACCATTAATTCTCCCAATCCATGGGTTCTAATTATTACACATTAATAGGTAATTTATAACATGTTTTAAATTAAAATGGACTTGCAATAATGCATTCATATTCAAGAAAAAAATCCTTAAAAGAGTTAAACTAAACTAGTATGCAAGAATTTCCCTTACAGGACAGCTGTAGGTTCATCTAAAACCCAGCCTTCTTCAGACTTGTTACTGACCTTGTGAGACCAAAAATTGCCTTCTGTACCGACTTTACTCCCTGAATCAACACTTTTTGCATTTTAAATGTCCATTTGAGCAAAATAAATTAAAAATGTTACAGGTCTAGCAATTGGATCTGAAATCTGAATAATTCCCTGTTCTTTATATTAACAATTGGAGCATGCTTCTTCAGTACCATTCTCTTGCTTCTTTCATTGTCTATCTGCTTTTCAACTTCGAATATTCTCACAAACTGATAAAATATGAAAAAAAAAATTAATTTACATAAGTAGTTACTTCTATTATCAATTTACATACCCTTTTCTACTTCAGGGGACCAACAAATGTACAATTTGCCCTTCTGTTACTGTTTTTTTCTGTGTGGTAGTACTTGAATCCCAAAATATGCTAATTATACTTCTGCTGTCCTTAAACATAAAAAATCATGACATAGGATAATTAATCATCCAAGGAGATGGACTCAATAGGAAACACTTTGACTGCTTGTTTAAGTTGTAAATATAGCATGCAATCAACTAGAAAAACTATTCTGGTGCAATGACAGCAATGCTGAATTATTCATATATACATTTTAATTCCTTGTTCTGCAGGATGCAAAAGCCCTGTATGAAAGTACCTAAAACACAGCAAATTGTCTTTCAGCTATTCCAGTTGTGTCCTGTACTTGTGCTGAAACAGAGCAAGCCTTCAACATCTCTTGCCTTTTGATTAAATAAATAATCTGAAATTTGGGATCAGATGCTTTTACCTCACCTCTTCCCTCTGCAACTCAGCCTCTATGCCTCATGAAAAGATCAATCAGAACTTGCTAACGAATGAAAGCAAGTGGGACTTTCATTGCTAAAATAGTTTGATTGAAATCTCAATGATTACTATATAAAATTTCTAAAAGCTAATTTTTCCCTTGTTTTTCCTATAACATCTAAAATTATAGATTATTAATATTATAGAAAGTTAATATCTCTAAAGCTGCAGTATGTGCTGAAAAATTTGAACATTGATTCTTACTGGTCTTGTTTCCTATTTTCCTCTTATGCTTACTACGGCACCAAAAACTAAAAGATATAGTAAGTTATAAGAAAACATGAATCAGCATAAACTTTGAAATAGAACCCTGAAAGCAAGGATTCAAGTTCAATTGGCTGAGCACAGATGACTTCAAGGCAAGTACATTATGCTTATTTTACAGACCAGTAATATCTTTATTTGAATCATGACATACCTGCATAAAGAAGTTTTCGAATACAGTGGATCTGTTGTGAAACACAAGCTACATACAGAGGTGTTCCTAAATGAGGAAGATCTTGGTCAACATCTATGCCCCAGGATATCAGTACCTCCAGACATTCACTGTGACCTGTCAGTACAAAACATGACAGTTTGCTCGACTTCAGTATGCTGCCTCATGGACAAACCCACACTCATTTCTTAACCCTCTTACTGAGACATTGCTCAACTGCTCCATGTTTATTGAGGAGGTAACTTAACTTCTTACCTCTGCTGGCTGCTTCATGTGTTGGTGATGGCAGACAGGACTCCCACTGAGCTTTGGCACCATACTGTAACAGGAGCTCAGCACATGCTGCACTGCCTCTCGAACAGGCATTAAATAAAGGTGTCACTCCATCAATTGTTGTAGCATTTACCTAGAATATATAAAATCTATTTACAAAAAGAGTTGAAAGAAAGGTAGATTTTAAAACAGGAAATAGCTAGAAATTGCATGAAATAAAAATAATAATAATAAAGGCACTAGTTAAAATAACAAGTTAACAGACCAGTCCCTGTGAAACTGTCTTCCTCTTATCATGCTTATCAGTTGGAATTAATGTACTATTATTCTTGTTAAAATATGTTGGATAAATATACCTGGAATACTAAAGAGCATATATTGGCATCTGGGCAGTAAATAATTTTTAAAAGTCACTGCACTGAGCTTCCTTCACTGATACAGAAAATTTACACTTTGTGTACTAATGGAATAAAGGGATCTTCTCTCCACAGCTCTGGCAGGAATTGAGGATTATTTGCCATTTTCTTCTGTAGTTTTAGTCTCCAGGTTCAAGTGATATTTCACGGGATGCATAAGCTCACTGTTTTAATAACACCCTCACAACCTCGCTTTTCAACTGAATATTTCCAGTGTGAGAGAGGAGACAAGTAGGCAACTTTGTGAAGCCTAATAATACTAAAGGAAGGAAAATAGGTATGAGGAGAAAGAAAGCTCCTTCCAGGACTCTGGCCTATCTTCTTTCATGCACCCCAAAACCCCACCAAAACAATTAAAAATACTAAAAACAAACCATGTGGGAAAATGGAATGTTTTTCTTATAGTTTTGTATCTTTAGAATCCTTCCTAGCTGAAATAGGGAGAAATTTGGTTTGGAAATATCTATGTATGGTTTTTTTCATTTTCTATAATAATACAGACCTATTCCACAAGATTCTGAAAACTGAATTTTAAGAACAATAAATATTTCCATTACAAAGATCAGAGACCTGGGAAGCCATGCATTTGAACTCTGATGTCAGTGGACATTGCACTGAAAGTGATCTGTAAAGTCCCATTTTCATTTTGGGATAAAAGACAAGACAGCCTGTCAGGAGTACAGAAAAGAGACAGTGCTTTTTTCTACTCAGATCAAAGGACTTTAAGAGCACACAGGTGCAGTGTGACAGCAGACATCCTGAAGATTAAAAGGACAGCCTCCTGAAAGCCACTCAAAGGAAGAGAAACCCAGTAAAGTAGAGGAATGCATTCCATGTTTTAGAAGAGAAATATCATAAAGAATACTGCTAACAGATTCACTCCAACTCATTACTGTCTCAGTGGCTGCCCATCACTCATTTGCTAGTGTTCAAATGGCAGCTGTAATTACATGAGATGAATGCAGCCAACAGGGTAAGAAGAGACCAATTAAAATCAAGGAATATATCCTTCTCAGATAAACCATATATCCTTCTCAGTTAAACCAAGGTTAGAATTGGACTTCATATAAAAGAAAACAAAACCAAAGACTTACATTTGCTCCTGCTTCAAGTAGGATTCTTGCACATCCTACGTGATCTCCCAGGCAGGCTTCATGGAGTGGAGTTACTTGGTCAATTGTTAGTGTGTCTACATTGTACCCCTAAAACAGATGTGAATGGTATTTAAAGATCATACAAAACCTATTAAGAGTTGTTTCCTCACACTGCTGTTCAAATGAATAGTTTACAACGCTTTAAGTAGGCTTAAACTCAACTTGCAAAAAGTTAATCTTCAATTGAGCATTTATTTTTAACCAGAAATAGGCAAAAAATATGCAGACTGTTTAGATGCACAGTGACAGGGCAAAAGGCAACCCAAGTCAGAACGTGTCAAATTCCAAGTAGCTATGTGGAAAAAAATTTATCAGTGAAACTCTGAAACAGATGAGGGAAAGAACAGTGCATCTCCACTCTTGGTGATCTTCAAAACCCCACAGAGACCTGAGTCTAAACTCTTCTGTGATTCTATCATCCTGTGACTTAAGGTCTGAAATATCCAAAGCTATGAATTTTAGCAAAGAAAACACTTACTGGATTGATAAAATCACAAAGCCCTTTAAATTTTTTGCAGTAGATATTGTTTGATTCTTAAGAAAAAACAATTTTATCTACCTGCTTTCATCAAATGTGTTCTATAGTATAATTTTTCAATACTCAAATAGCTAATAGGACAATATTGTAATAATAAAATTTAGCATTTACAGTCTCTCCCTTTGATATTAGCAATTTTTTTTAAATAACAATGCAAACCCCAGAATCTTCCAGTGATTCTTCCTGTTAACTAGTATCTTCCTGACTAGCTCTATTTACCCAAAGGCTTGAAGCATTTAAACTATATTGATTTATACCATGCAAGAGGGGACTGACATAAATTTAGACACAATTTTGGGTTATGGGTTTTTTATTTTTTTTTTTTTTTTGGGGGGGAGGGGTTAAAACATTCAGAGGAAATATTTAAAATATTAACTTATATCTTCTAGCTTATATCTTATGAAGAATACTAAATCTGCATCAATAATCTATGAGGAAAAATTAAGTAACATTAAAAATGAAAACAATTGTAAAAACAGAGCCTTCACCTGTGACAATAAAGTCTTTAGAGAAAGAAGACGTCCTTGACTGGCTGCCTCATGCAGAGGTGAGCGATCTGCCCAAGAACCTATATAATAACAACATTTATTGAATAAGCCATATGAATTGGAAAGGGTTTGGAATGTACAGAGGAAAGCAGAAAATATGATGCACAGAATGAAGTCAAATGTCCTATGAAATTAATATTTCCTCTTCAGAGACTCTAATGATTGGTTCCTAAACAATAAAAAAGTGCTCTATTATTAACTGTAAACATCTCTAATAAATCATTATGTGGTCCTCAGAACAAAATATTGAGATATTGATATCAGTAATCTGATTTAATACATTCATGAATTACCATATTCCACTTCCATTTTTGAATTGTTCATTTTTAATATACATAATAAAAATTTGTGGCTGGAATATAGGCATTATTTGAACTTAAAATAATGTAAAGTTGCCTGAAAAAGTCACAAAGAAGTTGGTGTATATCAAAAGCAATGTGGGAGCCCTTATGTATGGTGAGATTAATTTGAAGCTACTAAACAAGTGCAAGGAGAGAAATACAGTGAGAATCAGAAAGTAAAAAAATACAGAAAGTAAAAAATTTCTATAGTAGAAATAAGATATAAAGTCTAAGTTCTCATTCCATAAACTATTAGGACTAAAAATAATTAGATATGTTTACTGTAAAGGTTTGGCCTTCATTTTCATTTATTTATCACCCCCAAAAGGGAAAGGTGAAAAAAAGTATTAACCCAACAACAACCCTGTTTTCACACACAACCCTCCATAACTCTCAACCCAGCTTCCAGAATCACCCTGAAGCTCCTGAAGGACCTCCCCTTTCCTCCAGAAAACTGCACACTGACAGGTCCCTTCTAGCCAGCCAAGGCTGCAGGCAGAGATGATACCCATTTGTGGCAGGAGTTTGAAAATTCAGTTTTGAAGGCTGTGCAAGGGACATCTTCAAAATGTATTATGAATATATTATCAGTACTTACTCCTCTAAGAACAAATTCGCTAGAACTGTAAAATACTAATACAGTCATTTGTGTGAGTTCTATCAAGCTGCCCAAAATTCCTGAAGAAACATAGAGAGAACTGGCCTGGAATGATGAATTGGTAACACTGGCAGATGACTCTTCCCCATGGGCAGCTTTGACTCTGCCATGGACAGGGAGTGCCTACAGAGCCAGCCGCTGCATTTACGGACAACCCAATGAATCTGAAATGCCAAGGCTGTTGCTCAACCACTGGCAGTCATCAGCCTAAGCTCTAAGATAACTACACCCCAGAAATAGACCCTGTTTCTCTTTCCTATTGGACTCCTGTCCACTAGACTGTTTCAGAAAGTACACTTTTGTTTACTATAAACAATCCCCTCAAATCACATCAAGAATGATGAAAAGATTAAGGCTTCTCAACCTGGAAAGAATTTAGGGCCTAGTTAAAAACATATGAAATAGTGCACAATAGGAAAATGTAGATAAAACCTCCATTTTCCTACTGGTGTTAGTGAATGAGACTAAGACATACATAGATGTATGACTGCATTCTGGAGAACATAGTGCATTTTGTGACTAAGCACTACTGAGATCAAAAACTTGGCAAAACAAAATCAAAGATGATTATTTAAATTATCATAAAACTTATAAACCTGATTTTAAAAAACACAGTGAGACTTCTGTTATGTCAGAGTATCCTGTATGTGTGAAGCTCCTTGAACTCTTTCATCTATGGCAGTAGATGGACTATTGGCAAGATCCAACTTCCAGTACTCTGTCAGAATTATTTGCTCTGGTCATCTGTGTGTGCATGCACATTCACAGGAACACACATGAGTCCCTGTACTTTTTGCTTCAGATTTATTTAATGTAATGTTTTGAAATTCTTACTGATAGTCTGAATAAAAAAAAAAAAAAAAAAACAACCAAAAAAACCCCAACAAAACCAAACAAAAAAAAACAACAAAACAACAAACAAACAAAAACCAAACAAAAAACCCAAACAAAAAAACAACCAAACAAAACCCCCACAAAACCAAAACAAAAAAACCCCAAACAATAACAAACAAACAATCAAACAAAAACTTTTAAAAAACCACACACAAAATGATTGGGACTTTAAGGGCTATTATATGTTAAAAAAATCTTAAGCTCAGAAACCTTCAAGTGACCTAATTTTGACAAATCATCAGTATTTTCTTTGTTATACCAATAAGCTCAGACAGATTTAATGTACTGTGGTTTGGATGTGTTTAATCACTATGAGTATTTCAATCAATGTTTTTTTTCTTCTCCAGTAGTATCTGAATGAGCACTTGAGTTGTTCTAATTCAAATGAATTAGATCCATTAAGTTCTCCTGCTGGCTGCTGCAAAAATTACTCAAATTTAAATCTGTATTTAGAGATTGCTTTTGGTATTTAATCCCCCTGTCTCTATAGATGAGAATGTCTCTCTCTTAACAGTTTATCCTACTCAATGAAAAAAAAAAAAAGACACAACTGATTATATGGAAAAACATCTTATAAAACCATAAGAATTATGAAGCTTTTATGCCCATTAAATACACTTGCATTTCAGACGTTTTTGTAGCCATGTATAAACACAACAAAAATGCGGGTAGGATCTGAAAGTGACAATTTTTCATTTTTATTTCCTTCAATTCCGTCCATCTTGGATTGATCAGAAGAATGTCTGTTAATTACTCCAGAGACATTTGCTAAACAAATGATGCCAGATCCTCTTCCAACTGACTGTTGTAAGCTCTGGTTTGCACCTAGACCAACTTTTTATCCATATCTTTTGGCAGAGACATTCAGCAGCCAGCTGCTTCTGATAAATCCATAAAATGCAAAAATACTTGTATGATCTCTACCACAAATAAAATCTAAAAGCAAAATGTTGCAGAACTATTTTCTGCCAACCAAGTTTGGAAAAAAAAAATTCACATTCCAACTGATTTGTTGATATACATAGTAATTAATCACTAAATACCACTGGGACGAGAATATGTTCAACATAAATATTTACCATAAATAAACATCAAAGGTGTTCTTAAACTCTTTGGCTAGATTACTGCTTTCTGCTAATCTACAAATTACAACGTCTCTTACTTAGAAGTCATTAGCAAAAATAAAAACAAGGACACTTTCATTCATTGTGTTTGTAACGCCACTATTAGCAAACATAGTCTATTCCAAAATTGAAAATGCATTAATTCCCTACACTGACAATACTTTATTCCTGATACTGTCTTGGATGATGTTGAATATGAAGTATCTCTAGCCTCATACAGAAGCCACATTAGTTCCAAGTTCTCTGATGTATAGTTTACCAGAAGGGCAAACTATTACAAAGCATCATTGCTTTGTAAATATTAACAAGAAAGAATAAATATATTCACTGCATTAACAGGTGAAGTTAAAAAAACTTACAAATTATTATACAATACCTAAATCTCCATCTCCCCATGGCACTTCCAGCCAATTGCAATTATAAATCCTACTCATTTCTTTCAATCTGGAAAATAAAAAAATTAAAATAATAATAATAAAAAATCTGCTCTTGCTAGTTGGGCCTGTTCTTAAAACACTCCAGCTATGTTTGGAAAATCAGCAGCTCCCTGTAATATGAACTTTCAGCCTTCAGTAAACACAGCTTTGAATATATAAGTGTGTACAAGTTGTCAGTTTCTTATGGTAAAGGACTGCTGCCCTTTTTTGTCAGTTTTTCACATTTCTTTCTTTAACATAACAACTTCTCAAAGAGCCAGTATCTGTGCATTGGCTTTCCAAGACAGATTAACTGGAATTTCAACACAAGAGAAACTCACAGTGAAATCAAGAGAATCTTGACATGAATAAACTGCAGGAAAAACTCCTTTAACCTCATACAAAGAGATACAAAACTATATCTCTTCAAAAACCAGTATCAGTACCTAGATTTTAAGGGAAGCACAGCCAAATGTCCCTATGTTATTTTCCTACTTACTCAGAATACATCTAGAAAAGAAAAGCAAAGATATTCTGAACATGTTTCAAATGCTGTTTGAGCTGTACCTGAACTGTGTTTTTCTTTTAGTAGTTCACTATTCTTTCAATTATGTTCTAAAATATTCTTTGGTTGTTGAATTGGGGCATTGATAGCTATTCTCAGCAGTGAAAATGCCAAAAAGTAGGGATTTGCAATTCTGACTTTTTGATTCATTATTATTCTTTTCCTCACATTTCCCTACAGACTTCACTCCTTTACATCTACCTGCAATTATCTATAACTCATTCCTGCAATTATAATCATAGTAGCAAAATATTAAGTATAAATATTTGCATAACAGTCTTTACCTTCAGTCGTGTCATTGCTTTTGCATTTATTTTCTAAAAATTTGTGAAGTCTCAAAAAAAAAAACCAAAACAAGAAACAACACCCAACTCAGTATAAAAAGTATATTAAAGGTTAGATTTTCAAAAGGACGACTGTAATGAATGAAGTTCTTCTCACTGTCTTCATGGGAAAGCAGTTATACCAGAGCTCAGAACTTTAAAAGTTACTGCTCCACGACTAAATAGATCAAGTCCCAGTCATCAGAAGAAGCACTATCATCCAAGAAGCACTGAAAATAGAAGCCTGACACAGCTCATTACTGGGAGATGAGAAACACAGAGTACGTGGAAAGTATTGTAGCTAACATTTATTTCTGCAAAACCAACAAGTGCTATGTATTAAGACAAGCACTGCCACCTTTTATTTCTTAAGATGTATTCTGAGTGTTTCACCTTCTGGCAACTGAAGCAACAGACAGGATCAATAACTAAAGAGAAAAACTCTGCAACATCAGAGTCCCAAGATCAACAGAATCATTTTGCTCCAGAAAGTGTCTGATATTTTGTATATCTAATTAGGGTCTAACAGATTTTTACTGTGGCACTTTAGAATTACACATTTGTCTAAATCCCTTGTAGGATAAAGAAGCATGTCAGCTACTTGATTGATATTTGATGTTGAAAACTATTGAAAAAATCTATGAAGGATTTAAACTTTAAGAAATACACCTATGATGTCTAACTACCATGATTAGATATGATCAGAAAAACAGAAGACATTTTTTTTTAATAAATGAAATTTAAACAGTCAACACTGAAGAACTCGAAAATAATCAGAATTAAGGTGAGAGATTATTAAAATATGTCTGAAAGAGAAGATGTAGTTCAAGTGGCATTTACATATGTCATTTCAATATTTCAAATAACCTGAAAAATCTCTAAGTATATAACTAAATGTGTGTGTATGTATATATATATATATGCATACAAACAATGAAATCTTGATTGGTTCAAACCAGTATATTTTCCAATGTTTATCATAATGTAGACTTTCACAATTTGGGGGCTTCATTCCAAGTGTAAATGCTAACAATTTCCTACTCCTAAAAACTATACAACGCAAATCCACTTTCCCACACAGTTCTGTCTCTAATGCACCCACACAACATGACTACACATTAGTTTTGCCATTCCAGTGTCGCATTCAGTGAATGAGTTAGTATTCCAATTTTTTCCTATCTCCACATCTAGCAGGATCTCTTTAAGAACATGTCATCCAAACTATAAACTCACTACAACATTGTTAATTTTCTACTGCTTCTTTCATGGTATTGTCCCAATAACAAAAGAATACTTCAATTCCCCTGCTGAACCTGTATCAGAACATCATCCATTCATACTATTTTATAACTAAGAAACTAAAAGACAGAGTTTTGATGCTTGAATTATAAAATCATTCTAACAGCCTTTTTTTTTTTCTGAGTTCTTAAACATTAGAGTGTACACCAAAAGCATAGTTTAATTATGGTTATGAGAGCTCTGAGCTTCTGAAATTTCAGCTTTAGATGATAATAATAACCACGATCAGCCAAAAAGCTTTTACATTAGGTGCTTGGTCTTAAAACTCATAGGTGCCAAAGCAAAGAGAAGAATGGAATTTACTTTTAGGGACATTAAACTGATAACCCTTTCTCCCTACCATTCACTGCATGCCTTCTAACCTTTGCATCAAATGGGAAAATATAGGGTATGTGTTTTCTGAGTATAAACCTAATGCATTCTGAGAACACCATTCTTGTTGCACAGCTAAGGAGGCTGGGGCTTTGTGGAACAGCACAGCATGACACTGTGCTGTCAAATACAGGGGTATAATGCACTGAATGGTCAAATCAGTGTGGCACAGGTAACATTTTGAGTGTTTGGCACTGCACTTTAGCAAACTTTTCACACAGAATCACGAGCCACTGAACTCTATAAAAAAGCCCAGAATAACACAACAGCAATTTCCAAGCTTTCTTGACTCCCAACAGAAGCAACACTATGCTATGTGAAGATGATGGTAATGCCAATGGTAGAACCAGCAGCAGTCTCTGCTGGCTCTGAGCTTGGCCTTGCACATGTGGGAAGGAGTGTGTCAGGCCCCTTCTTGTGTCACATGAAAGCACAGCCACAGCTCCACATCCATTGCTCACACACAGGTGGTTCTTTCCATATTCTTGAGGCATCAAAAATTGATTGGATATTTTTCTAATCTAAAGTAGCTTGCAAAGCCTGTGTGCCCTAGCTAGAAGGCCAAGGTGTAAAATCAACTACATCTCCAAAACCAGTAATCTATTATCACATCAGATTTGACGTAAGAAGGAGGACAGCTGGTAATATTCTTTGGATGTTATTATTTTTCTTGGACAAGTCACTAAAACAAAGTAAGGGTTTTTCAGTCCCGCTCCCAGCTAGAAGGTGACAGAAAAGGCATATGGACATTCTGAGCTGAATTCAGACTCTGAAAATTTAAGTCTGGAATAATTTTGCTCTTCAAACATAGTCTCAGCCTTAATCCAGAGTACAAAGAATTTTTCCCAAACTGTGCTGAGAATTCTCTGTACTTTCCTCAGCCTGTCTGAGAGTGAATGCAGCCCAGGGCCTAATCCCAATCTTTATAACCAGCAAGAAATTGTGCAGCAAAGCTGGGCCCAGTGTGTGATTTTTGTCATGTCCATGAGATTTTGGAGCTGTGGCCCCTCAAGCCAGTAGGCTGAAGGCCTTTTTTCCATTTTGACTCTATCCTTTCACCCTTGTATCCAATCTTATGATACACTCCACCCTCTGCATCACTTTCAGTCTATTTTCCAATCTGCCTATTTAATTACAGACTGCATTGCAGTATGACTTTCTCTTCCTTGCTCTGCAAGGGTGCCTGTAGAGCCAAGTCAGGTTTGGATACCTCTATGGATGAAATAGAGAGGAAGGAAAAAAGCATCCTTCAGACTGGATAAAAGATATAATTGTTATTCAAGTGAACTACAACAATCAGAAGCTTTAAGTGCAACAGAAGTCTCTCAGTACTTCAGGATATCTATCAATAAATGTACATTCCCAGTATGGCAATCACAAAGAGGTTCTAAGTAGCTAGACCCTGTTAAGCTGGATTCTTCAGAAAATTTTAACTTCCATATTTTATTTAGATTCTGAGAATTTCAAAACTAGACTAATTGTGACTATTTCTTTGTAAGAGTAGCAAGAGAGCCTAGCCTTCAACCATATAAAGGAGTGGCTAACTAACACTGATAAACTCCTGCAAAATTTCTTTTCAGCTGAGGGATATTGTCAAAGATTTTTGGAAACCACTGACCTAACGAGCTAAAATGTCCATAAATAAAAGGGTTTTTTAGGTCAGGAAATCTTAGCCCAAACAATGAAAAACATGAGGGCAAAAGATGCTCTGCTTATTAAAACTGATGAATAAATGCAACCATACAGTATCATTGCATTCAAATGGTTACTTGGAACATAAGAAAACTAGTGCTTAAATTCTTGAATATTGCTTAGTCCTAAAACTGTCATTACTGGAAATAATCATAAAGGTATTTTAAGAATAACTATGATTTCTGTAACTTATGGCTATATTTTACATGGTAAGTTCACAGTTCCTTTATGCACAACATATGAACTCACTCCTGTCTACTCCTTTCATTGACTATTTTAACATTTCCAGTTTTTTATTTTATATCCTATTATAATGAATTTTCAATCTGACTTCCTTAATTTCTTTTTTCTTTTTGTTTCACTCTAAACCTTATGATATCATCAACACTAAATGGAATTATGATCACTCTTTAGAAAAACATTCCTCTTAAGACTTGCAATTATTCAAAACTCCCTTTTACACATTAGGACTGTGAAAAAAAAATAACAAAACCAGGAAAATATGACACAGGCAATAGGAGTCCTAAGCACTTCTAACAGAGTTTATTCCTCACTGCAGAAAATGTCAGCATTCAGCAACTTAAATACCTTCCAAGTACTTCCCTATGCAAAGCCTTAACAATTATGTTGTTGTCCTTAGTATCTTAGTACAGGACAATAATTCTGTCACCTGTGTTCCCCTACTGCCTCCTATTTCAGCTATCTATAGACTCCTTACACATAAAGTTATATGTAAAGTTTACTCCTCCCCCTCCTTCCATTCCCTGGTTCCCCATAGTAAACAATTAACCTTCAGTATCCAGTTACCTTGTGACAGGACAGCAAAAGTCAGGATAAGTCAAGCCTTAAACACTTGCATAAAACAAATAGGGCAGATAAACAAGAAATGGTATTTTAGATCAGCTGATAAGAGAGCAGAAAGAACAAAAATAGCCTCAGCACCCTTGTGTTAACCCATGCAAGACAATAAAGTGCCACTAACAAAAGCATGCATTTACATTACAGCTAGAAAAAAAAACCCAAAAATCAGTTTTATAGCTAGACCATCATAAATTGGGTCAGCTTAGCATATTTCAGTACCCGGTTTCTGCAATGGCTGCTATACTAACCTTGGCTGGTCAGAATACCCCAGCTAGCTTTCCGTTTTGCAGGACACTCCCCTACACTTTCTAGGCGTCTTTTGGGGAGATCCTGGCTCCTCTGAACAGCAGTGTTTGTTGTCATGATTTGTTTCTCGAGGAAAGCCTGTCTGTCATTGGTGCAGGTACTCTGGTCTGACGAACATCCACAAATGATTTCTACTACCTTTTTTCCTCCTTTCGCTTTTTCACAAAGGACCTTGCTGTACTTACTGTAGAATGGCTACAACACTGAAATCCATTCAGTAACATTTACTAGCTTGGACTAGTGACTACAGAGTGGGGGAAGGGAAAGACTGCTCCAGCATTTTCTATTTTTAAAACAGAGAAAGAATCAGCTTAGCTACAGCATGAGTCTTAACTATTTACACGATTTAAATGGAAAGAAGGTGTTAATTTTTTAATCATTTAGCACAAAAAAGGAACTGACTCTTAAAGCATAAGTATTCAAATGTTTTGCTGCTTGAATACCAAGCAGTCTAAAAGAGAAAACCAAAATTATTTTATCAGAATGGAAATTCTTTTAATAATAGTAACAACAATTATTACTGCATCAGGTTTTACTCATATGTAATGCACAATTAAGAGTGATTTTAGAATTCAGGAGAATCCATGAAACTATGAAACACTCTTGGTTTTCTGTGTTTTTTTTTCTTGGTTTCGTTTTTTTTTTTTAATAGGGGGCAAGTTATCCTACAAATGTCAACAGAAACTAAGTACTGAATAAAAGCAGGTTTTGACTAAAAAATAAACTATTATTTTGAAAGTCTGATCTCCTTATGAAAGAAAAGCTGTAGTCTTGTCAGAAGCAGCACAGATCGATATATTTTAAAAATAGTAACAAAACCAACCAAAGAGTGCTAGAATTTTTTTATTCATTACTATGTGTCAGGCAGATACAGATACTCTACAACAGAAATCTGCAGAGAGAAGCAATCCATGATAAAATTCCATCATGGTAAAAGACAGTGATTTCTCTGTAACAATAACATGTTAAAATGTCGCCTTTACCTCCCTGGCACTTCCTTGTAGTATTTCCCCATTATGCTCTTCTACAGATATATAAACTAGCCACTTGTAAATGTTTAACAAGCAAATCAACATTACTGAGTTTCACTAATACTACTCTTTTCAGTTACCTGACAAAACTTAACCCCTGAAATAATGGTCAGATATTTAATGACATTTTCTATATCCCTCTTGGATTTCTTTGTGAGAAAATAAGAGGCAAGATTATAGTTAGATAGGATGAGGGGAGAAATAAGGAGCAGCTGCAAATTTCACCTTGAAATTACAGCACATGAGAACTGTCTTACTTGGAATACTGCTACACCCTTAAGAGAACAAAAGCAGGTGGGCTACTGCTCTTCTCACAAGACAGAACAAGACAGCACTCTCACAGACATTAATCTGCTTCCAGACAACTGTTTTCCTCGGGTTTTATCTAGCTGAATGAAACAGAATATCTCCCAGACTGAAATAAACACTTCAACATATCCTGCAACCAGAGTCTGCACGTAAATCTGAAACAGAGCTTTCACAAAAGGGCTCATTATAAACGGGACATTATAAATATATAATTTCAATACTAGAATTATGTGTTACTTTGTAGTGCTTTCATCCAAGTAAATAAATACTGGAAGAGGAACTAACAGGAGAGCAGACGAGGGATGTGCACACATGTGCCTGTGCAGGAAGACACCAGCATTATTCTCCTGTGAGAAATAAACAGTTTTTGTACTTGCCATGGCTCTGAGGCTCATCTCAGTTTTAAATTTCCATTTGGAATGGAATTCCAGGACTCTCAAGAGAAGGCGGTGAGGATCAGGATCAAGCAAAGCATCTGGGACTGCAGAGCAGGAATTGACAGCAGTCTTGCGAGAAAAAAAAAATCTACATTTTTTTGTAGGAGTTTTGTGGGTGAGGTTGTCAGCTGAGAATGAATCTGTGTCTTTCTACAGGAGTGGTACAAACCTGGAAGTACTTCATACAAATGCTTTCCACATTTATTCCAGCCTCTGTTCTCTCTTACCAGTCTGAGAGGTGTGACTGGCAGGAGCAAGGAAACCAGGAGGTTCACAGACAGCTGCCATGGCTTCAAAGAGGCAGAGCCCCACAGGAGTCAGCATCACCTGCTCTCTTGTGCAGACAACTGCACAGGAAGCAATGAGCTACCAACGCAGTTAGATCACCCCCAAAACCCTCCTCCTTCAAAGCATGGCTTATAGGAGTATCTCTATTACACAGAGATATTCCATAGATGCTCGACGCTCATTGAGTTACTTTGAATACTCTAGAGGACATTAAAAAATACACATTTGCTTTAAAGAAGGCAAAGATAATCCAGTTCCTTCCAGACTCTAGAAGGAAATTTTCACTAAATTCTGCTAAGTCCAACCATTCAACCTCCAGGCAAAAACCATTAAAAAGTCTTATTAAAACAGCTCACAAATAAAAGATTTTTTAAAAAGTAAAAGCTATAACAACATAAAAATCACCTGAAATGATGTTAATATACTTGAGATGATGGAATGAACATGGTTAAAACCATGGAGTAAGTCTGAAGGCCTTCCACCTCTGACATGGAATTGCTATGTGATCTTTCTCACGTCAACCATCTATGCCCTGGACTACATTAGCTACAAAATAAAAATCAGTATCCTTCAACTTCATTAGGTAATAAAACTATTAAAATTCAAAACTACAAAACTACTTAGGCTGAGTTCTGAGATTCTGTTCTTCAGACTTGTCTCTATAGAAGACATTCAAACACTTCCAAAATCTGCCGGAAAACCTTTAACAGAAGTCTGAGTAGGTGTCTAAGCATGTAAAAACCACAGCTGACCATTATTTTTCCTGACTTGGCAAACAAGCAATTAGGGACAGCATCTAGATTACAGTTACTCATGGAAGCAATGCAGTTACCTTCAAAAAAACAGCCAGGGGCAGATGCTACAGTCTGAGAGTAAGGAAACCAGAGAACTTTACTGATGGGTTTGGAATTCTGACCTAATTTAGAATACAAGTTTTAAATAAAGCACTATGTTACATATCATTAATCATTAGTTCTCTTCAAATTTATAACCCAGAGGAAGAAGTGTTAAACAAAACTTTCAAAAACTTTTTTTACTCCAGATTTTTGTAAAAGGAAATGTCAGTAAAGTTTCAACATTTCCATGTTGGCACATAACTCTGAGTTTAAAGGGGCAGCAATTCTTAACATGTGGGAATGAAAATAAAAGTAAATTTTATTATTCCCTTTCAGCAGGGAACTCATTCTCTTTTCAAGACTATTTTTAAGGCAACAGAGATTCAGTTGGGTAACACACAAAAAATGTGTTAATAAAACCAACAATAACCAAAACCCCCTTGACTTTTCAACACATGATGTAGTCCAATGCAATACAGACCGAACTCCTATAATAATAATTTATCTTAGGAAAAATTGCACAAAATTGCACCATTTTCAAATGTCACAGATCAGTATTTTGAGTGCAACCATCACAAACCAGCAAACTGATGACCCACCTTGCCTCCCAAACTGTTCTGTACTTTCAGGTTACTCTGTTTTCATGACCAGGACTATTATGGGGTCACAGTGACTGCATGGAACCTGCCACACTAAATTCTGGAACAGGACTACAAACTGACTCTTCCTGCTCATGTGATCCACACCCTGCAACCATGAAGGTGAAATGACAGGCAGGCTCCCTGTGGCTCAGTGCCAGTACCCCTGCAGTCACCTGTCATTTGACATTGCCAAAAACGAACCAGAAGAAGGTTTGAACATTCCTCCCTGTAGGAGATGCCAAGATGAAGCAAATTTTAGGAAGGATTGAGGAACTGTGGTTACTGACAAAAACAGCATGCTACAAGGCCATAGTGGTGCCACTGTTACATTCTGCAGTGCCAGCTCAATGCCAAGGAACAGAAATGCACCATGAAAGTACAGGGATAAAGCTCTAGGAGCAGAACAGGGAAAGGCCTGGAACAACTTTTTATTTGTTTGTTAAACACATTACTACATCAAGCCAAACTTCATGGCAAGTATGATGGTGATATAAGTCATTAGCAAGCAACCAGAAGCTCAGGTATTATCCAGTCCTCTTGACCAAAACCAGGAGATAGGTGGATAATGCTTTAATGGTCACTTCAGCATAAAATAACATTTCTTTACACCATTATAAGCACCAAAAAAGTCTATTACATGTTCTCAATACAATCTCATCACTGTCTCTTAGCTGGTAATCCAAATCAGTAGTAATAGTGGTGGTGGTAGCAGTAGCAGATGATGATGAAGATGATGATGATGATGATGATGATGATAGCCACAGCATGACTGAATGGATAGTAATTTTCCTCTCTCTTCTCCTGAGATTCCTACAGTTCTTACACCTTGTGTCCTTGGATGCTGGGAATCATAACTGAAGGTTGAAAAAAGATTTAAACTTCTGACGGCCTTGTGTCAGGCTTCCCAGAAGTCAAATACGGAACAATTACATATTTATTACATTTTATGGCTTGTTTGCAATGTGTACCTGTCAGAGTCTTCATGCAGAAAAGGTAGCAGTAACATAGAATACTTGCTAATATGTAAATTAAACTAAACCACCCAGAAGACATGGGGCGGAACCCAAGCAAATCAGTTACAAAGCAGAATTGAGCTTCAGATGTTAACAGAAAGACAGACCCAGACACGAAACCAGTAGTCAGCACAGGAGTGGTAAAGGGCACCCCAGAGAAAATCCTCAGTCAATTACAGTGAAAGAACAGCCATAAAGAAAGAGAGCACATCTATTGCCAGAAAGACTCCAGACATGGCAGAGAGTAACAACCACCAGTGCAACAGATGCAGCATGCCACAAAGGATTTATGACCAACCAGCCAGCATTGCTGCAGTCATGAGCAGAGCTCAGTACTTAGGCATGATATGCAATTCCCCTCAAGCCATCATCATCTAACTGGCAGAAGTTCACTCGCTGTTTGCCTGCATTGTGAATGTTTGAGAACATCCCCTACAACAGAGGAATGTGAATAGCAAAACCCTGGCCATAAGAATCCAGAGGCTGAAGGAAGGAACATCACCTTCAGGAAGCTATGCTATTTTGGTCTTCCCCTGTTGCCTTATACCCCAGCAATGTAAGAAAGACCAGTGCAGATGGTACAACTGAGCATGCCCCAAGCCAATGCAGTTTTCTGCATATTTTCTTTAACATCAGTTCTCTTTAAAGCCTTGGAGACAGATTGCTCCAAGACTGCCTCCCGGTCTTATTGATACACACCTTCAAAACTTCAGGTTTTAAGCTACATCAGAGTTCATAATGTTCATTTTGTATTTATATTATTTCATAAGTTTACTATTCATTTCACACAGAAAAACACAGAAATAATTGATGAAGGGCATTTCCGCGTGAGTTTAGGGTGTACACACCAAGCAAGTGAATGGGAACTAGGTTGGGGACAAGTCAAGGTCCATAGTTAGAAATAAATACATTTCAAGGAGGCACACCTGACTGAAACCAACCAAAAAATGCAGCTGGTGGACCTCAAGGAGGTCCTGACATACACAAATGAGTAAAAAACCCCCACAAACAAATCCACATGACAGGCTGTATCAGTTTCTTTCAGGAAGGCAAGTGTGCAAACAGGCTCCAGCATACATATACATTCACTAGAAGTTTCTCTGGCCTCAGAAATTTTCTTTAAGATAAGGCATGCAAAAAAATGAAAAAAATGAAATAAAAGCAACATGGTTGCCAACAGATGTTCTTGCTTTTTTGTTGCTGCAAATAAGTCAGGGCTCTGGCCATGCCGGTTTAGTTGCATCATATAACTCTGAGAAAATCCTCTTTAAGGTAGAATATGTTCTTCAAAAAAGAATGTTCTGGTATTTGTCTAATATGTGGTGTAATTTTCTTCCTCCAAAGAAAGTGCCTTATTTGCTTTATTTTGAAGTGTGACTCTTCTTTTGCAGTCATTTGTCATACTAGGCAGTTATTTGGCATACAAGTGATGAGCTCCACCAAAAAAAAAAAACCCTTCTAAACTTTCAAAAAAGAATATTCACACTATCTTAAGCATTTTTACACCATTAGCTTACGTGCTGCAAATGAAAAACAAATGCTAAATGTGGTGCCTTACACCAAGTGGTATGGTGAATAGGTATGCCATACAATATTCCTATCATTGCTAAATGAGTCTCTATTGTATCCAGGAAGCTAAGAGAAGTCTTGTATGGCTTTTTATTAATAGAACTGTGATCTCTGTGGAATGCGAGTTGAGAAAATCCTCATGTCTATCTTCCCTACCTAACAACTGTTCCTGAGTGGCATTATCAATTGCAAATTGTTAGGATGAAATAAATATGAAAACTTCGCTCTCATCATTCACTATAAGTCTTCTAGACAGTAGATCTCTGATGGTGAAACATGGCATTATTGCCAATTTAGGAGCTGCATTTTAAGGACTGGTTTCTTGGGACTACCCAAGTAGTTCTCAGTGTACAAGAAAAAAAGGAAACAGAAAACATCATAGTCTTCCAATCTCTGGAAGAAAATGGAGACTCCAGTAGACTGAAATACCACAATCCTGTTGATGGCTTATTTAAGCCTAACTAACTGTACTGAGCTTTCCTACCATGCCTGACCAAGGCAGATACAGCAAAGATGGGTAGCTTAGAATTTGCTACAGTCATTCAAGAGTAGAATGTTTTAAGCTTAGAAGAAACCAGGGCATATTCAGGTCTCCTGTTCTGCAAAACCAGTATATATATTTAAGTAGCATACTATACACACAATTTCTGCTTTCAAATAATGTTAACTTAGACACTTATGGATAAAGTAAAATTTTATAAACATTTTTGTGAAGAGAGGTGACATCCTTGAAAAATAGGATATTTAAGCAAAATAATTTTACATTCTCAGAACTACTCAGCTTGTCTATCAGACTCCAGGTATCTATATATGTACGTGACTAGCTGTTTGTTGTTTATGCTACATTAACCTCTGAAATTGATTTTTGTCATAAGAAGGTTCTTCTCTATCTTTTTCTGCTTGTAGCTAAATATATTTTGAGAATTACTGAGTATCAGGTTTACTTTTGATAAAATAGACACCTTCTGCCTTATAAAAAAGTTTGAACGGGAACCATGTTTCCTTCTATAAAGTTATCTGTAGTAACTAAGTTTAGGCTCTTTCATACAAACCAAGATCTTACAGTTTGGCAGAGTTTATATCTTACAGACTCAAAACATCTGATAATTGATTTATTCTTTAGATTTGATACACAAACTTTGAAATCACCTCATACCACATCACTCCTACCTCATCCTAAAGCAGCTAAACTATAAAACTCATCTGAAGCTCCAACCCAGTGCTCCTATACACCAAGCACTTTCATGATACGACCAGTTAATTAGTATAGTAGGAAGAGTCTAAAAGCTGCTTTTGACCCTCCAATGCTCATCCAGCAACAGTGTACAAAAGTCTGAGTTATTAACTCTTCTTATTAACAGAACTGGAAATACCGTGAGAGAAGAAATGGTACTGTGCAGATCACTGTCATTACACGTAGTTTGCTAAGGAGCTAAATATACCCAAAGTTAATTTTCAAATTAGTTTATTCTTGTGTATCAGCTTGTAGAGCACAGAATTTTAAAATGAAATAAACGTATACTTGCTACGACTTTATCCATTAAGAAAGAAATTAATAAAACGTTGACTTCTGCAGTTTCAAATGCAATGAATCTGTTCACTTCAACACAATAAATAAAGAAACACTAGGCACCACAACCTATTTCCAACACAGCTCTAGTCTCTGACAGCAAAGCACTTGGCTCCAAACAACAAATCAGTCCCTTTCAAATCAATGGGGCAAGTGTATATGAGTAAGTGTTTACAAAATTAGTGCCAAAGTTAAAAATAACCCAGCAAACAGCACCTTTATAATAGAATGGATCCCTTTTTTATTTAAATTTTTTATGGTACTAATACCACTGACTTCACTGAAAAAAAAAGAATTCAACTCTAATAGCTTATTAGGACACAGATCTTCAATTCACTTTAAGCAAACATAAAAGACTGCAGAGTTCTGTCCTGCATTTGGTGCTCTTCAGGCTTTTAATATTGTGAATGATAGAATAATGCATTTATTTTTATGCAAGCAGTAGATGACACTAAACTGCAAATGCTACAACTGCTCCGAGGGAAACAATTCAAAACAGACAAGTAAAATGGAGAAATTGTCTGATTCCAAGACAGCATGAAATTAGCTGAAGGCCAGTACAAACTACAATACTTAGAGAGGAAAAAGCAAATGCACAATACGGTGACTTTGTTCTAACATGTGATTTACAGGCTACAGACTCTATCCATAATACTCTACTGCTGAGGGAGCAGCATCATTCCAGGAGGTATTACATAGGGTGTCATATACATGGCACATGACATAAGTGTTCCACTTGTATACAACTAATAGTTCCCCCGATTACACTCATAAAGTCTCAGCTGGAGCACTCTGTTTAACATGGGAAATTAGACATCAGTAAAGATGTCTGTAAACTATATATGAACTGGCACAAGTCCAAGGGAGAGCAACTGCAGTATCTCCAGGTGCTAGAAAATAAGACTTAGGAGGACAAGACTAAATGAAATCCTTTTTACTTTTTTCTAGAAAAGAAAAATACTGCAGAAGTAGGAAAATGTATGATAATAGTTCTTAAATTGATTACTTCTCATACACAAACAATTATATTTCATGTATTTAGTTTGCAGAAATCAAGATTTAGGTCAGTCTTGGAGGAAGTGGGAAGCAGGCTACTGGTGAGAACAGTGAAAACTGCAATTGGTTGCATAAGGATTCTGCAGAAAACACTATTACTAAGCATTTTAAAAACAGGTTAGCCAAACATTTGCCAGGTAACTCATGTATATTTGATCCTAGAACATTCAATTTACCTCTGAAGGTACCTTTCAGCTATGCACAAGAAAAGTTTTACTCAGACATCATTTCCATAAACTAATTAATGTGCCTTATAATTAATAGAGCTTCTACATGCCCTTTTTTGTCTTAGCTGATGCTGAACACTGATCTAGCTCCTGTATTTCAATGCCACAAAAACAGTATAATTTCTAATTAATTACTGTGACATTATCCAGCTGTTCATACACTTGAGATCCAAAAGATAGCTGGAGTGTAGATTGCTGACTATTGAAACTGAAAATATTCCTGAGATATTAACAAACAAAGTATGACCTGTTTCACTACTGACATTTAGCAACAAGACTACATAAAGCAGATGACACAGGCAAAACTGCCTCCTTATATTTAAAGAAGAAAAAGTGAAAAAACAAAGCAAGTCAGCCTTGAAATGTATGATTCCTGCATCTCACTTCCTGAATTGACCTTTATACCTTCAGTTTGACAAAAGGAGTCCCACCAAAAACTACTGCTCTGTACCTGAAACACCCTCAATTTCACATACTTCATAAAAGAAAGACATATTTTAACTCAAGGGATCAATTTAGAAAGTATGAAGTAATGCCTGTGCCTAATAGCACATTATTTCCAAAATTATAGCACTGTGTCCTAGCCAAGACATTATAACAGCAGTAAGTATTTTTTGGTTACTAAAAGCAATCCTAAAATACCTGTGATAACAGAATTTTGAGAGTATGTAATCAGGTTAAAACTAGAAAATTAAAAGAAACATTTCCTCAAATTTGAATTACTTATTGAAACACTATAAACTTCAATTAGCTAATGATAGATGCTAGGCTAATTATCTGTTTTGGTGGTTCTTTGTGTTGTTTCTTTCTGCCAAATTTTTTCTGCTACTTGAGAAAAAACACAGAATGGATCACTAATTAGGAAGATACTCAGTAATTTTACAATGTAATGGGTAAAGCAGTTTCATGCTTCTTGTTACTTACCATACATCATTTAGATATCATTTTTAACAGGATATTTTGTAACATGTAGTAAACTCTACTGAGGCATCCCAGTGTTTCACCAACACCAACAAATCAAATCCCACAACACGTTGTGAGTTCAGACACTAGCATACCTTCTTCCACAGACATAGAACTAAAGTATAGAAAAAAAAAATGAAATAATAATTTGGAGGAGAATTATCTGCACCCCAAAGAGCAAGGATTGCTGCTGTTAGTTGCAACAAATGGATGAATAGCAGATTATGTAGCACTAGATAAACGTGTGCTTACAACTGTTAAAAACCCAGAACCAACCACTGCAAGCTGGACAGTGAAAAATTAGGGCATACTGATGTTGAACTGTAAAAGGTACATTTTAGACACAAAATAGTTGCATTAACTATTTTATTTTAATAAAACAAGCAGAAAACTAGAAAATATACCATATGTGTGATCCTTTAAATCAATAAGAAACCTCTGCTACCTGACTGAAACAGTAACCTGCAAGAATGACAGATTTTCATCTTTTGCATTGGCCAGCCACTAGAATGCTTAATAATACATTTCTTTAGGTATAATAGATGAGACTTTTGACAAATGACTCAATTACAGATTCCTGGGTTCAGCAACAGGTAACACCATAGACACATGCTATTTTATTCTCCAGCCTGATGCATATTATTCCTTTCCCTCCACTTCCTCCCAAGTCTTTTCCTTTTGTGTCCAGCTCGTGTGTCGGTCCTCCCATAAAGAGCTGCTTTAGAGCTAGCCAGCAGTTTCTGGCAAAAATTTCTTGATTTCAAGAAAGGCCTTCCGCATTCTTTGCAAGTATTCCTGTCTGTGCTCTTCCTATCCTACCACAGCGAACATATACATACATACCCCACACACACACATATGTATCTGCACATACACTCACACACAAACACATATGCATAGTAGTTCAAATGGTGTCATTAACAGGCTCAGATGTAAAAACCCTGGTTTTCAGAGCTCGTGCAGAAAACACATGGTATAAATCCATCTCAAGTAAATCTTCTGCAAAGTAAGCTAATCCCTACGTTAGGATTTAAGCCTTGCTTTCTGGATTGCAAGTTTTAACACCCTCACACAAAATGTCTAGCTTTAGTCCCAACATTGAAGACTGAAAAAAATCTTTTGAGTTTGAAACTATTTCCAGCTCATTTGTATAGTTTCTCCCTTTACGTTAAACTTGGCTATGTCTTCACATCTGTGGTACCAAGGGATGAGTAGTAAAGGCAGTAAGAGGCAAGATAAGTCTCCCTGTTCCACAGTCTAACTCAGCTTGTTGCCATCCCAGAATACAAGGAGCAACAATAAAGACAAGTGGGGTAGCAGGGATCTCAAGCTGAACAAAATCAGGGTTCAGACATGTACCAGCATGCCACAATTTAGAAGAAAGAGTGTTCTGAAATGCAAAAGAATGGAATGAAAATGGTACCTCACTACAGGTGAGCTTGGGGTAACAGTTCTGCTACTTGTGTGAACAGAATTTTCACAAGAGATTTCAACCCAATAAAATTTGAAGGGTTTCCACACACATGCCCAAAAGCTGGCCCTGACAAGTGTTGTTAAGGGTTCTGATAGAACCCAAGACACAACTTATTCAAAGTACATGAGGACTATTATCTTCTCCAAAAAATTCATATAAGAAAATTTTACCTTAATCAAGACATAATTTTCAGAAATATTTGGACTAGTTTCACTATAGTGGTGCAAAATAATCATAGGCCAAATATGGAAAATTTCAGCTATGCATGGTAAACTGGGGAACATTAGGAGCAATTGGGATAATAGTCCCAGATTGAGAAGTATTTGGCAACCTTATTTATATACAGCCATCATAAATATAGGCCTCTCTCCTAAGAGAAAAATGGCTGTGATATTTCAGTTTTATTCTGAACATAATAATAAATCTTAAAAAAAAAAACAAACAAAAGAACAACAACAACAAACCCCAAAAAGCTCACATAATTTAACAACACTCCTACAGATAATTTTTGTTATACAAAACACAGTAACAACTACAGGAAAAAAAAAAAACAAAAACTCACACATAACATTTGAAAAACTGAATGTAAAGGAGGCTAGCAAATAAGTAATTACCTGAACAACAAAATCCCCAAACAGTAGTGATAACAGAGTATGTACAAATATACCTTGTCCTTGAGGAACTCCATAAAATTCAGCAGCTATCCTTGCTGCTTCCTTACGGTTTCCTTTCACAATGTAGAAATGACTAAGTATAGCAAGGCTGATCTTCACAAAAAGTTTAAAACAAAAGAGTGAAAGTATAGTAAAGTAGACATTGGATAACTGCTGTGCAAAAGGGCGACTTTCTTCTATGACAGTCATTGCTGCAGCAAAATCTCTGTCAGTGTTTGGGTCGGGCTCTCAAATGTGTTGATAAGATCATATGGCTCCAGCCATGCACTCTTGGGAACAACTGGTCCCGAGGAAAGAAAATATCAGCTGGTCATGATGCCAGCTGCTCAAAATATGACGATTATTTATACTGTACATAGTACCAAGTTCACTACAGCTCCTGCTAGCCCGGTGATATTCATGTGGGACAGCAGGTTCCAAGATTCTGGATTGTACTTGTTCCACTTAAAAGGTCTGTTGCATTCCTGTTTCATTTGTTTACATGTTTAAAATACATTTTCAGAAGTATTATAAATCCCTGAAATTCACGTACTAAACTACATAACTCAGATAATCTGGTTTTGCTAAAATATGTGCTCCTGTTGTTTAAGTACAATTGTTCTTTTCTGATATTTCATTTTATGTTAGACTAATATTCTTTCCTTAAAAAACTAGAATTATAACAGTAAATAACTGAAGTACACATTAATAAATAAACAGAGATTTAATATATACCAGCTTTAACAGTCTCTCATTATTTTGCTTAGGCTGAATGAAAGTATCTAGTATAGAAAGACTTTAGCACTATAGAAAAAAACTATTCAGAGCAGAATCAAACATCTAGATATTTTTATGCATAAGACCTAGAGCACCTAAAATTAAATTAATTAAAATGCGATGGTAAATATACAACACGGAAAATTTCTAATAGTTATGATATGTATTTCATTGTGCTGCATCATGGTATTTTAAATCTATGACATGATAGGCTTTATTTGTTGGCTAGTGTTAGAGAGGGGCATCTAAATTCCTCTGATTTTTTTAAGAATTAATTTGCTTTTCTACCATAAAGCCATTACTCACAGTCATCAGCAGTCACTCACAAGCTGTTCCATTAGTGTGAGTAATTGCTCAGTAAATTGCTGAGTTGTAACATGATACAAACTGAGGAGCTGCATGACAGAACCAGATTTCTAAGTGAACTATAATCTTAAAGTAAAGAATCATGGCAGCACAAGAAAGGGTCCTGCTCTAAACTTTTATACTTCCTTCTAAATTAAGAAAAACAGTGTCTTGAATTAAATACTCTACCTAAATTGATCCTAAAGCTTTCTATTCTACCCTGGATTCTCTTGTTTGGTGATTAGAAAAAAAAACATTTTAGAACATTGGCAGCTGTCCATCAGAATAAAAAGGGTATGATCCAAATGTCACTGTGTCCACAGATCAACCTGACTTCAATGAACAAAATAGCAGATATTAAGCACTATAATATAAAACCAAATTTCTGAAAGGAAAGTGGAAACAATAAGGCACCTCTTATCACCTGACTCTTGGAGTAATTTATAAGAGTAAGAAGCTATAATGTTTTCTGGGAACTAAATTCAGACATACCTATATAAATGAAGAAAAGACAATGATAAATGGAAATGCTCTTGGAAATAAATAACAAAATTTTTAACAGACAGGAAGTGAATTGTGCTTATCTTGAGAGAAACAGGCATTAGGCATTTTTCTTTGAAAAAACTTAATCCACTTAAAAGTCAACCATAACTAGAAAAAGCAATTAAAAAGGAGTTTACACTGTAAACTATATTAGTTGGCAAAAAAAAAAGCGCAATTTTTTACTAAATTTCATTTATAGACATTTTCTCATCCAGCCAGAATAGGAACTGCTTTCCTCATACCATTATTAGAAGCGGGAATGAGTACTTAAAATGCCAAATGAAAATCCCTTTTTATATTTGGCACATTGTTATCCGACACTGAATTGAGGTGTCATGTTTTCCACAAGCATAAAAGGCATTATGTTCTGAGCTACCACTGCCAAGTTCTGTTTCATTCCTTAACAGAAATGGTATTTTACTTAGTAACACACCCAATATTGGAATTTCTTACTTCTTCCATATTTGTGCTAGTATTATTAAGCTTAACTTGACCAGTCCACAGAACTCCCCAGCCATCTTATGGACCTGTTTCACAAATTTAACATGCAGGACAAGGAAAAGACATAAATATATTCTGGAAAGTTTTTTCTTCCTTACAGTGTTTTACCTGACCCTTTTTCCTTTTTTTTATATTGTGCCATCTAGTACCTGTTTTCTCATCTAGACTTCTCCCACATTTTGTTAATGAACAAAATAATCTTTCTTTGTAGAGGCAAAACTCCAAATAGCAATTACTATAAATAACAGCAGGAGTTAGCAGTGCTCAGAATTCATCTTCCCCTTACAATACTGTTTCCTGATTCTTATAACTGCAGTAGATAAATCACAAAATAAATTTCTCAACTGTTAGATAGATTTATTCAAATTGAATTTTTTTGTTTAAGGTTCAAAACCAGTAAATTTAAAACTACAGTAATAAGGCTGTGTATGCATTTAGTATTTTGTAAGTGATGTTTCAAAAAACCTCACACATTTGTAAACCTGCTTCTAAGAACAACATGAAAATTGAGCAGGAAGGCTATTCCTGTATCAAAATTTGCCTTCTGTCCTTTCAAAAATTTCCCTCATCAGTAATAAATAACATAAAGATGAAAAACTACACGAAATCACGAGTTTTGAAAATTCCAGTTCACATGTACTCATCAGAAGCTGGCAAAATTACTCTCATAATATTTCCTCTTTTTTTAGAGCTGTATAACTCTTATGCATCAGGTTAGCTGGAAACTCTCCCAACTGCAGAGAACCAAGTCTATCCTAATCTAAGGGTTCTAGTGCTACAGAAATTACAATTACAGCTTGTTGGCAGAGCCATGCTATGAGGCACCCAGTCATGAAAACTGAGCAACTGCTCAGAAGCTAATGTCCATATGGCATTTTGGGAGAACCAACAAGGTGAATGCTGAGATCTGAACACAGAATCGCTGAGTAGAAGCCCACGCAGACTGGGAAAACCAGGAATCTACAGCTGTTGTAATGGAAATCAGAAAATAGAAGCACAGGTAAATAAATGAAGGATCTGGCAGCCAATGCAATGACATGAAGGAGTGGGAAAAAGGGGGATGTAAGTGCTCACATTTTCTTTTGCATGGCTGGAGTCAGATCTTGCAGCACTGCAGAATAACGAGAGCTTCCAAATGGAAATGCACCATATGTAACAAATGTACAACACTATAAAGATATCAAAACACTTGAAAAGAGCAGTGGCTTAATCAGGATATTCACATTTCCCATGTAGTTTTGACTTTTGGAAATGAAATTTCTTGGCCTCATTTCCTCACTGGTAAAATGGGGAGTATTCTGAAGGTAACTTCATTGTTGTTAAAAACCCATTCAGGTATCCTGGTGAAAAGAATAACCAATTAGGCATTTAAGAATTTTTATTTAAATACTAAATTCAGATTACAGAGCTAAATAAAATGAAATCTTGACTGTTCATTCACGTAATGTCAACAGAAGAAATAGGCTCTAAAATTATTTTAGCATTTAGGGTTTTATCGTAGCACACAAGAAAATGGCAACAATCTACACTGCAGATTAATAATATTTGGATTTTTATTTTGTTTAAGAAGATAGTAATACTGTGAGAGACAAGGATACCCTTACCTTGACATACTATCACATTCCCAGCAAATAAAACAAGAACAATGTAATGATTCCTCTGATATGCTTCCCCATTTCTGGCTATTAACTATTTTATTTTTAAACCCACTTAGAATTCTACAGAATTACTTGAGCATCATGACAAAGCCACACAATCAGCACAAAAACCTAATGGTTGTGTTGCCAATTGCAACAGACACAACACTGTAAACCAAACAAACGAAAGGCTCATTCCTCCTTTTTACAGCTTTTCTTTCTGAACACCATGTCTATCCAGGATCCACACAATCCATACAGCATGAAGTTTCAACTCATAACCAAAGTTATGTTTCATTCAGATTTCTGTAGTTCTCATAATTACTGCTAATGGCTTGATAACCAAACCAAAGACTTTAACCAAAATTTTTATTCAAAATACAATGCAATGACATCTTGAGTGGCACAACAAGAAAAAATGAGTGTCTTAAAACACTTCTCCTCATAGTTGAGCTCTGGCTTTTGACACCCATTCTACTAAATAATTACCTATTTAGCCACCATTTGTCTTCTCTAATAATGAAACACAACAGTTCCTTTAAAAGCTTTAATGCACAAAAATTTATAAAAGTTTTATTTTATATATATATACTTTATATTTCAGTGTATCACATTATATCTATCAGTTCTTGAACTGCTCTAGAAAGTTCAGATTTATGTCTTTGGGTGGTACAGTGGTACTTTTTTTTCCTCCAGTGTATTTAAATCATTGGTCTGACACAGTTTAGGCTCTATACAAATCAAGTTACTTGAGTACATGAATGATACAACGTCTCATTTTGAACATCATGAAAAAATTGCTTATTCTACTGCTTAATCTTAATAAGTTCAAAATGGCTTAATTGAGGTATTTTGCCTTTCCTAGTAGTTGAAAATACTACTCCTATCTTAGAAACAATTCTAGTATACAGAATTGTATGTCTGGATTCCCAGAGAATGGAATTACTGGTCAGGGATTAAATATCAATCAGTATCTCTGCACATAACAGACATTTTCCATATAACATGTATTTAAAAGCATAAAAAGTAACACAGATACTTAAGTCATTACGAAATTCTACTCTTCTAACTTTCTCAGTTCTTGAAATAATAACACAGTAATGTTGAATCTCTTTCACTTTGTTATGCACCATTGGATAGCTGCTTCTTGTAGTGGGGATAGATGTCCCTTCAGCTACAAGTCTGGTATCAACCAATTCTGCTGTCACATTATCACATGAACATGCCTGATGTGTTTAACCAGTCCATCTAATCACTGACAGCAAAGTTCTGCCCAGAAGGGAAGTAGGCATGACCCAGAAGCTTACAAGTAAATTCAATCTGAGTTCTGTTAGAAACATAGTAAGTTTATTTACAGTATTTGTTGCCGTCCTCTTCGGATACCTAACATAACTCAACTCTTAAGAGTATTACAGAAGATTCCAAAATAAGTCATGTGTGTACTTAGAGACATTACTAAACCCAGAAACGTGTCAGACAGCAGGAACACACAGCCTGATGACAGACAAACTCTTAGCAAATCTTGCCCCCCAGAAGCTTAAAAAGTTACCACCTCCAGCTGCCCATTCCATTCCTCAGCTAAAGGTTCCTGCCCCTCTCTCTCCCTTCCTGGAAATCAACAGGAAGGAATGTGTACACTCCTCAGTTCAAAATCTGGCAATTTAAACTGTTGGTAAGTTAACACAAATCTGTTGGACTTTACACTTAAAAAACACCCAGACCCACCCCCTACAACCCATTCTGTGACAAGGCAAATGACCTCCTGGAAAAAGTTTTAGCAAACTACTAGGGGAGAGTAATGTCAAAATGCACATACTTGCTGTCTCTTCGTAAGGATACTCAGGTAGAATTTTTGATGGCGTTATGTACTGATCAGCTGTATCAGTGAATCTTGGGAGGAATCTCATTTTGCACCTCTTTCCCTTTGTTCCTTTCTTGGGTTCAAGCGATTTCTTTCATTGCCAACTGTTGGAGTTTTTCATTGCCACATGTGTCTCCCCTGACAGGGGAGGCCTTTTAAAAAGTCCTTGTTAAGAAGACGGCACATGGAACTCTTGGTTGTTCTTCTCCAGGCTGTTTATTCTTTTCTGATCAGCAGTTTCAGCACACCAGGCTTTACAACAGCCTAGCACGCAGGAGAAAAGACACCAAAAAGGGGCCCCGAACACACAGAATCAAGGTTCTTTTAAAGGTAATTCACCCAATTATCACCAAGAATGTACATTATTTCTCTTTGTCTTCCACTAACTAACTAAATCTCTATTCACGTGATACTACACTACGGCAAATTCTAAGCATTTGTTCTGTGTCCCCTGCAAAATATGGAGCAGATGAAGAAGGAGGAAGAAGTCTAAAACTACAAGGATCCTCCATCTTGTCTTCATCTACTTACCATCCCAGAAATCTAAAATTCTCACCCTGTGATAAACTACATATTATGCTACTATCTAATTTATACTCTTGAAAGTTCTGCTACATCCCAGAGCCTGGGAAGTCTTTTCCATGGATGAAGATTGACAGCAGTGTCTGTCAGAGTGTTTGGATCCCTTAAAACATGCAGAAGAATATTCCCTGTGTTCTAGGTTCCAACACCAACCATCTCTACAGAACAGATTCCCTCTTTGTCAAGTAACTCAACCTCCTCCTTAGGATACTACAGGAGCTATGCTTTTGGCATTTCAATTAGCATGACAAACTAACTTTGCTATTTCTTTAGTAGGCAGTACAACCACCTTATTTATCTAAATTCATGTAACTAAACCTGGTATTTTTGCAGTTTTTATAGTTAATGAACAGCAATAATGTCATAGGTTCCCATCAAATAGATGCCTCTAAATAAAAACAATACTTGAGTTGTGAATCTTTCATCATCAATTTGAATTCCTTTCAAAATTGTTAATTTTATTCCATGCTATAGGCTGTCAAATTTTCTTTAACTGTTTTACTTTTCTCTTCAAGCAAAAATTTTTGTTTCTAAAAACAGTGAAGTACTCTGTTTACTTTGATTCCCCCTTTCTTTAAACTCTGTCAGGTTTTCTTCTAGACTAAGTAAAAGCGGTTAAGTGGTTTAGTTTTACTTCTTTCTATGTAAAGCATATTTTGGTGCCTAAGAATGTTAATAAAAGGAAATTACGCAGTCAATAGTAGGGATGAGAGTTAAAAGTTTATTCCACATGCTTATGTCCTTATATGCTGACTCCCATGGCTAGTGTTCATAACAGAAAGGCTTTTTCCATCCACTAAAACTGGTATTGGTAAAATGATATAACCATGACAGAGCTAGTAAAACATCTTTTTCTTCAAGCTGAGGCATGACAAGTCTCTGCTTGGTGCTTTTGCAAGACACATAAAAATACATTGTGATGAAGACTTGCAGCTGGCTGAGGGAATGAGGTTAAAATCTGGGTGAGGTGGATCAGTAGCACTCAGGCTTCTAGCCCAGAATGCAAAGCACAATGAAGTGAGAAAGGTTAAGCTAAATCAAAGTTTGAATGAATTTACCTAACCTGGCTTCATAGGCCATGGAATGGGCAAGCCTCACAGGAATCAAAAATTAACTGTGTTAGGTTCCAAAATATATTGACTTTGGTTCTCTCTGTGATGCAGCTTTGTAAAAGCTGTAAAGGTTGTAAAATATCAACTTCATTCTGAAATCGTAAATTAAAAATTCCCTGAGACTTTCCTTTGTTGAAGGACTCACAATAATACTACAAAGAGAAGTGAAAATTCTTCTTGCTTATCTTCTTATTCTGCACACTGTGTAGATCCAAAGCTAAAAAATTGGAGGTGAGAACATTAGAATTAAATGCAGTCCAAAAAGCCTCTTCTCTTAGTCACAGCCTTTCCACACCAGCTGTAAAAATGAGCCATCCAGAAGAGGTGTTAGCTGAAAGGGGGCTGTTGCAAGAGACAGCTGATCATGGCCACATTTATTTTAATCTTCATCTTCCTACCCAGAGCTGCCTAAGAGACTGTGTGCTGCTACTGTCTCTTAAAGAATTAACATTTCAACAATCAATAAAGGACATATTCAAGAAAGCATTTAGACATGTAAGGTAAAAAAATCAGGAAGTACATACATATCCCTAGATCAAAAAAAATGGTCCTCATCAATCTAGGTGCCAAAGATGCCATAGGCACCTAAACTTTCACCTGTAAAATTAGTCAGAAACTTAAGCCCCAAGAAGGCTAAAGGGGCTGGGATGAAGTTAACACCTCTCTTTCACCTGAAATTCACAACATACACCCCAAAACTGTCAGCCAGCCCAAAGCTTCCATCTATGAATGCCATGTTTGAACCAGTACGACTTCAGTGGGAAAACAAAGAACTCATAGCAATCTCTGTTGATGGTCAGTGTCAACACTTGCTACTTTGTTTACAGATGATGAAAGGAATTGCTCCCTAACTTGAACATCAGAGTAGAAATATTAACCAAAGAAAGCAAGCTACTCTCTCTCAAGACTACTAATCGTCAGCTGCTGACAAGGATCAATCCTGCTGAAGTGCCAGCACTATAAAAAAAGAACACATGTTTAATAGATCAAAGAGTGCACAAAAACTTATTTTAAGTCAGATAATTTTAGGGTAAGGACTGGAGAAGGATAGCAAACTCGACATTTCAGACCTGCCTCCAATCCTATCTCTGTATTTTTTTCAATGAGTTTGTAATGAAAAAATATGACATTTCTTGAAGTAATAGCCAGGCTGAACACTGACATGCCTTGTGCTCTGCTGGTCTGGGCTTAAGGATGCTGCCTGGGTGTAATGAATACCATTCCACTGCATCTTGGAAATGGTCTCCCAAATCTTTCTGCCTCCCCAAGATCCTATAAACTTGTTTCCATAATTATAGCATTTCCTCAATTCCCAGTAACACACTTATTTAGCTGACAGCACCTTTTGACATTAATACTATGTCATCATTCTTCACAAAATATCAGATTTTATATCTTCTGAAGAACAATCTAGAACTTACAGGCAAACAGCTACTGTGAGTAACAATCTCCCCTTCTTCCCCAACTGCCTTGTTTCAAATTTTTTCCTATTTTGATTTTGCAAGAGTTCAGTCATTAAAAATATAAAAGGTTTTTATATTCTGAAACAGTAATAGATCATCCTTGAATAAATTACACCATCTGTCTTCCCCTGTATACTGTGCTTTTAAGTGACATTTATTTAAGATTTCTACTAAAATAAATCCAAATCTCCACAAGCAATAGCCATATTTATTTAATGCCTTAAAAACCCATAAATTTGGCTAAGCCTTTTGATTTTGGTCTTTTGCAGGTACCTAACTACTGCTTTGGAAATTTCACTACTTCATTCATGTAGGTTCTGACCAAGAGCTTTTTTTTTTTTTTTGAACAGTTGTTTAGTAAGAAAAACTCCAAATAGCAACTACATGAACTAAATGCAAGAACAAAGGTGATTAAACCTTCTTTTGTAGGTATGAGAAAAATATGGTGTTCACATTTGAACTATCCTTTTGAAAGCAGTAGACATTTTGTAACTTCTGAAATTATTAGGTTCCCCAGCTTACAGTAAAAGCTTCCTTAATGCTTCTAAGACGTCAAATATTTTGGGGGAAAGTACCCACTTTTCAGTGAGAGTAATCCAAGGTTTCAGTGACAACAAGTTCCACACCATAATCCAAGGTTTCACTAGCAACAAGTTCCAACCATCACAATAATTAATATTTTGAACAGCATAAAATAATAACAAGCCAACAAAAATCTTTACATGAGACACTATCTGTCCTGCTGAAACTCTTATGAAATATAAGAAAGGTCAAGAATTACAAAATGCAAACCAGAAAAGAGCCTACCCTCTTTGGGCCTGTGACTGATTTCAATGTGGCAAATGCACAGGCACACGGAAACCATCTGCATAGCGGAACACAGGGTCCCCAAAGGAATGTCTCCACAGGTACCCTCACACCCTACAGGATAAATAGACACGTGCTGCAGGTACTCAGTCTGGGGGAAAACAAAAAGCCTCAGTACAATCTTTTTCCTTTCCCATTTCCTACCTTTATCTGCAAAGGTTTTTCTTCCCTGATTCACAGACCTGGCTCTTGGCTACAGGGAGGAAAAGAAACAGCACTATCATGATAGAGCACAGGTATTTTAGGATGGCCTGACAGTCCCCACCTCCTTCTCCCTACACCTTCAGTCACCATGAGGCCTTCCACCCCTTTAGGCTCCTGCATCTCAGCTCCTGCTCCCACTCCCAGGATTTGCAGCACTGGAACCTTAGGGCTGGGAAGAGGAAATTGGATAGAACTGAATCACTGCTGACACCTGTTGGCAGCCCCGAGAAGTCCCGGTTAATCGGGCCTGGAATAGTTAATACAGACGAGTACAGCGGTTGGGAACACTGGAAAAAAAAAAATCGAAAACAAAAATCGACGCCAAAGCATTGTAAAAGCTCTCATCCCCTTTGGTTCTCACACTGCTAATGTTGCAGGTCCGGGAAGCAGGAATGGGCACCAAACAGAGGTACCGGGAGGAGTTAGAATCACCTCACGACATAAACTGATCTTTGCGGGTACGAACTCAAATTGAAATTTCAACCAAATTGGTGGGTAAGGTGAAAGGCTGCCTCACCCTGCCCATCGTGAGATCAGCACGCCATCTGGGAAAGGAGGAGGATTCCAGGAACAAGCCCAGCCACTGAAGGAAATTTCTGGGCAAGAAGAATGACATACTGAGCATGTGTGTAACAAAGTGGAAATTAATAGGAACACCCTATAGGAAACGAGGGAGGGAATGGCAAATCGCAGTACCACCGAAAGCAAGATAGAGACAGCAAATGAAAATACAAGCCTTCGCCTAAAACTTATTTACGCTTTACTGTATGAATGCGAAAACCCAGCAGAGCGACAAATCCCATCTCCCCTGCAGGAAGGAAAGGAGAGCCCTGGGAGCACAGGGGGCGGCAGGCAGACAAGCAGGCAGTGAATTGACGCCGCCTCGCACAGCCGCCATGTCACCTGGCGGAAGCGGGAAAGGGGGCGTGGCCTCCCGGGAGCCCGCCCAGCCGGGGCGAGGCCCCGCCCCCTCCCGGCGGTCGCGCGCGCGCGCCCCGTGCCCGCCGCCGAATTCCTGCCGCGTCCGCGGCCCGCCCCGCCCGAGCAGCGGCACCCCGCAGCACCGGCAGGGCCCAGGGGCGATGAACACGGTCTGTCCCGGGCCACCTCGCTTTAGCATTCTCGATGAGCGTGATGGCGGCCGCTCACCTGCGGCTTGCTTCCTCACACCGCCTTCAAGGAGGCGCAGCGTGCCCGTCCGCATCGCCGTTCTCCCGCGTTCACGCTGGAGTTGCCGTGGGGAGAGGGAAGGGAGTGGCGGGAGGGCGAGAGGGCGGGCCGGGCCGCCGCCCGCTGCGAGGTGAAGGCCGGAGCCGAGATGCGAGGGCCGGCGGGTCGCCCCCGGGTGTGCGGGGCTCGGGGGGCTGGCCACTGGGGGAGCTCCCGCCGGCGGGGAGCTGGGGCGGCGCTCGCGGAGCGGCACGGCCGGCCTCGCCAACCAGAGGCCTCCCGAGAACAGGTAGGAGAGAGGAGGGGAACCGACCGGAGCGTGGAGTTTACCGGTGAGCCTTTATGTGACAGATCGTACTGCGTTTTCTTGTAATTAGTACCCTGTTTGGGTTTCTCCATGATTAGCTGGCGTACGCTCTGTCCTATGGCAGCACAGTGGTTGGGATGGCTTCTGTGCGAAAGCACAAGTGTTAGGAACTATACCCCAGCAAGTGGTGCTACACATACAATGTACTGATGCTAACTTGTGCTGGGCGACCTGTATCCCAAGTTTTGGTGTGGTTTGCGGGGGGGGTTTTTTCCTCTGAAAAGAGGTTCGTAACGGGGAATTTCATTAATATGTGCAATAGGAGGCGAATAGATCATAAAGCATACGAGCGCTGTTACAGCCGCCAGTGAGTGGAGTTTTACTCCCCGTTTTTGCCAGTGGTCTTTACCAGAACTCCTAGGGAATATGGAGACTCATAGGAACTTTGCTGAGATGCTTAACTCAGTAGTTTTTTTTTTTTTGTTTGGTTGGTTGGCCCCAGATAGGAGTAGAGAAGCCCACTTTTGGAAGTGTAGTGCCAGTTGGATGGAGCTCTTCCCAATTGGTCTAGCGAAAAGGTGTCCCTGTCGTGTCGGGAGTTGGAAAATTGATTTTTAAGGTCACTTCCACCCAGGCCATTTTTCTGTGACTTATAGTGATGATTATGTGGAGCTTGGAACTACCCAAGGTAAAGTGGCCCAAGTGGATTCATTAATAGCAGGACTTGAGAGATGAATGCAAATAACGGGATGCCATAACTTTCGGGTTAGTACAAAAGAAAAAAAAAACAAAACCAAAACTTATTCATGCTACACTGAGGATTGCAGCAGGATAAAATTGGAATAAACGATGTTGGGTCGTTGAGGTTACGGTGAGAAGCTATATGGCCGCATGCTAGCCATGCTTTGGGTGAAGGGTATGCAGTCCCTTCTGTGATGCAAGAGGTGGTGTTACTGGAGGTGTTATACCTAAGACACTTCTCTTGAATGTGAGAAGTTCGGAGACCCCAAGTTAAGGCCTGAATACTCAACGAGACAGGTTAAGGCAAAGTAAAGGGCTTGATAAGGTTAACTACTTTAGAAGGAAACTGCTTTTTGCAAAGGGATGGAAATCATAACAAGGCGTACAATTGGGGGAAGATTTGGTGGTGTTTTTCTCAACTACTATTCCAAGTGTTCTCTTCATTGTAAAACGTTTTTTGGTTACTTGAAAAGTCTAAAGTTAGTTTTTAATGAAATGATGTTTTACGTACTGATTTCCAATGGAACAAATACACTGAAATTCAATTCATAAAATCGTTCATGCGGGTTTAAGTTCATAGTGAGTGCCAGCTAGTGCTTAGCTATGCTCTTCTAATAGTAGTTTGGCTTTATAAATAATACATATGGAAATATCTGTGTGTGTCGGTTATTCAGTTGCTCTTTCTATTGTGGTGTAGTGTGGAAATGTGAGGGTGCGTTCCAAGTGTCGGTTTAAATTAAGCTTCCAAATGATAAACGTTTCCAGAACAGGAAAGGAAAATAACTATTTTTCCTAAAAGTTTCTTCATAACTATTTTC